>JARFJB010001851.1:8545000-8612357 GCA_036346205.1 Vesta saturnalis | reverse complement strand
GAACATTTATTTGAAATTAATTAATTTTATAAGAATTTTGTCTTAATAACCGATGTTTTTGAATTTTTATAATAATTTGTCACACTTTTATTTGTTAACGGCTAACTTGTTATAATAGAAATTACAAAAATCTCTTTCTGTTATTAAATTGAAAATATCTCAGATATTAACGATTTGAGCTATAGGGAGTGCTTAATAAAATGAAAGAACAGTGTATTTTCACTTTTAAAATAAAATACAGGATGATTCATTTGAAAAAATTGACAAATCATGTGCTCGAGTTTTGTCTCGCTCTATATTCAATTGGTGCAATAATAAAGAAATTGCACTTTCTCGTAACACGGTATCAATTGAAAAAATTATTGTTAGGTTGTTCTGTCTAGGTATACAGGACGTTGAAATGAGAATGGTTTTCATGTATAATTAACCATAACTTTTGAAACACCATGTATAACGTAATGAAACCCTATATTGGAAACATGGGGAGATGAGCTTAATCTAAATTTGAAATAATATGTAGGGTTTCCCATTTAAAAAAAAGTATGTTTGGTTCACCCTAGTAGTATATAACACCCTGTACATACTAAAATAATTTTATAATGTGAAGTTTGAAGATGCCTGTAATTTTTGTAAATAACTTTTTTAATATCCTTTAATAACGGATATATCGTACTTCGACACACTAATGCCGCACCTCTATATTAAATATATATATATATATATATATATATATATATATATATATATATATATATATATATATATATATATATATATATATATATATATATATATCAGGTTGATGCATAAGTAATGGCGTTTTTTATTTAAAAAAAATATTTTTACTACAAAAATTTACAAGATATTAATCAATTATATATTCCCGTTGTTAGTAACGACTTTTTCCCAGCGTTCAACAAGTTTATCGATACCTATAAAAATCGTTCGGTTTTGACTCAAAAATGATCCAACCAAGTCCGTAATTCCACATCATTATTGAACGAAACACCCCGTAAACTGTTCGAAAGTGATCGAAATAGGTGAAAATCTGACGGACCCATATCAGGAGAATATAAAGGGTGCGGCAATACTTCCCAACCAAGCGTTTGAATTGCTATCTTTGTCATATTAGCAATGTGAGGACGAGCGTTGTCGTGATGAAGGAAAAGGTCATGCTGCCGATGGGGTCGTTTTTCCCATATAGCTTCCTAGTGGCGATGCATTTGTTCAACATATAGTTCAGCATTGACTGTTTGGTTACGCCCGAGCAATTCATAGTGAATGATAACTTCCCAGTCCGACCAAACGCATAACATCGTCTTTCGAGGGTGAAGACCTTGTTTCGCTCTAGGCGTCGCTTGTTCATTGGCATAGCCACTGCCTTCTCTGCTTCATATTCATATACAAACACATTTTTCGTCGCCGGTAACGATTCGGTAGAGGAACCTCTGTTTGTGAGCATGAGTAGCAAGATTCCCAGCGAGCAATCCAACGAAAATTGTGGAACGTTGATTTTGTTATTCTCGCTCAAAACATAAGAAATCCAAGCGCCAAGTTTCTGAACTTTTCCTAACGATTTCAGATGCCGACATATCGTTTATTGGTCACTTTAATTGAACCAGAAGTGCAAAATCCGCGTGAAAGTGTTATTTACTTAAAGTATGTGCGGAACAATTCATACGCGTATACAATTCACATTTATTATCAAAGATGACACATAAAATAAAGTATCTAAAACTACAAATAAACAGCAAAAGCACTTTACGAGTTTCATGCTTTACAGAGATTAGTCACGTTACAATCTTGTGTATGTATGCATCGAATTGATGTGAACAATTTAGTTTTAGAGACTTACCTACAACTAAATTTCTAAACTTATTTTCGTGTAATCTTGTTAAGTTATACAATAAACCTGATGCTTGCTATAAAATGTTATGTCCTTTTAAAATTAAACACATACCCTGATTAATTAAAGTTCTTTACATTTTATTCAAACCTTAAGAAAAGTACGATTTCTAAACACTACTACTACTACTAGTCAAAAAAAAATGCTTAGTTTAAATAATTGCTTGATCCTTTACTATTACTAAAATTGAATAAATTCTTCAATTAGTGGAATTTTTTATTTAACAGTAGAGCTCTTACACAGAACGTCGTTTAATTAAATTTAATTTTTCCAATTCATAATACATATATATATATATATATATATATATATATATATATATATATATATATATATATATATATATATATATATATAGGGAAATGGGCGTAAAATGGGATACTTAACGTTGAATACTATACAAAGACAAAGCTATTTTCCATAAAAGTATGCGATCGAAATGTATTGCAGTATGGTCGTTAATTATTAAGAGCAATCAAAAATGAAAAATAAATGCTTACATGTGGTTATTACAAATGTCTGCAATTTCCCATTTTACCTGCACTGATTAGGTAAAATGGGAAAATGTAAGTAAAGTTCTACACCTGCACATTCATCATGAGCCCAGTTGCCGCACTGAACTCACATTATCCATCCTTCACCGTAATGTTCCGTAGAGTAGTTGCCTCCGCAAAATAGACATTTCACATCGACATCTGGTTCAAGCATTGACTTACACCATTTTTTATGTTTTGAAGAGGTTTTGTTAGTAGTCTTTTGATCTAAGGGCATTTTATTCTACTTGATTTTAGTTTGTCAGCATTAATTTTTTACTTTCTCGACAATGGAGTCTTTTAACTCTTCTTTGTAAGGAGTACTCGTAAGTACAGCAACTTTGCCCATTTTCGTAGTTTTCCTCTTTGTACCACTTTAGCTGTTAGATAGGGAGCAATTGTTTCAGGAGTTATTAAATGGGTAACGCCGCTAGTTGATGGTTGTTGGGAGTGGTCTAATTATTTGTTTTGGTGGTGTAGATTCTCCTACAAAGCCATGGTTATTATTTTCAGGTACCACTTCAACAGCGGCATTACTTGTAGTGCCATTGTTTTGAGGTTGGTCATAACTAGTAGCCAAGCTGCAGCAACCGCATCTTCGGTACATACTGTGCGGTTTATAGGACACAATCCAGTTTTTCAAAGCCGTTACTGGAATTTAGAGGTGTTGACGCTGGAGATATGCTTTACCAAATAAATACCGACTTCACTTACGGTAATACATCTTCCTGGATGATTTCTTAACCATATTTCCACTTTCTGGGTATAGACTGTTAAGTGGTGCCATGAATGGCACATCTATTGGCTGCATACGGTAACTTATGTGAAGTGGAAACATAAATTGTTACTCCGTTATCTCGTGCCTTATCCACCATTGCAATATTTTGCGTGTGTGTTTTATGCCCGTCAAGTATAAATAATGCTGTATTACTTTTAAAAGCCTGTGTGTGAAGAAAGAAACGATCAAACCATTTTGTAAACAATTCTAATTGCATCCACCTAGATTTATGGCAAATTGATAGAGTACCCGGTGGAGTTCCGTCAAGAAATTGTGGTTTCATTCGCACTCGAGGGAAAATAATCATAGGCGGGACAAAAACGCCACTTGCACTCATACAAATGACTACTGTCGATAATTCTCCACGTTCCGAAGACGTTAAAGAACCTACTTGCTTTCTTCCTCTAACAGCGATCATTTTTGATGGTCGAGAATATATGGCAGTGATGCCCGTTCGTCCACGTTAAAAATTCGTGATGGCGAAAATTTCGTGTAGCTTGCAGAGGTTCGAAAATATCGAAGAATGAGTTAACGGCCTGTTGGTTGAAACCTCTAGCCATTGCAGCAGAAGTTGCTTCAGGACTTCTAAGTGATACTTTGTTTCCTATATAAAAGGAACGCAGCCAGTGCACCCGGCCAATTGGGTCTCATTATTAAAATGATGAACAATGTTGTTCCTCACACCAAGTTGATACGCAAGGCTTCTAATACCTCTTGTTGTTAGTCCATACATCATACCTTCTATGTTTTTAGTGTAATTAACCAGTTGTTCCTCCAGTTCTCTAGCAAATGTTAATTTCCTGCTACTTTATTCTAGTTTTTAATCGTATTTCTAAAGTTCACTTTGGAACATTAAATTCCTTTGCAGCCATTTAGTAGCCACAGGTTCCACTTCGTAACGCGCCCAGTGCTACAGAGATTGCCTTTTCAAACAAATATAAAATAAAACTTAATCATAATAAATGTAAACAAAAACCGCATATTTATGTATCGTTATAGGTAGACTTGAAGTACGTATTTTGTCATCGGAAGACAAAAACCCTTTCAAGTCTTATTTTATGTTTGTTTTCGCTCAGCTTATGCTTATTTTAATAAATGTTGTGCACTGTTTAGTACCCAGGTTCTTAATTTAACGCAAATATTGACAACACCAACACCGCATCACTTTTCGAATTATGCCACATTTAATAATTAAAATCACGCATACTGTTTCAAGTAATCCCAATAAATAGGGCATTTTTGAACTCAGGAGAAAGAGTTGCATCGATTTCCGCGAAGAACATGCAGGATGGCCATTTAAAATTATGAACTTTGACGTCATATCCGGAAAGTGCGCAGCGCCATCTACATGTGCGACACAGCATAAAGCCCGGAATCAAAATAAAAAATCGACGCGTCGCCGGATTAACATTAACGATTTCGAAAATAATAAATTTATCCATTCCTTTCTGAGCGCAGTCCATATATGTATACAGGGTGTCCCAAATAGAGTAAGATAGTATGGGTATCTTTCTTATTGTTAAAGATAGAGATAGAGATTGTGCCATTTTTTGGGCCTAGTTCGATTCCGTTGAGACACATTTCAATTTCCCAACAGTTTCGAAATTATTTAAATAAAAAAAATCACCGATTTCTGAAAACTCAAATATCCCCGTAATATAAAAGATATGAAAAAAAGGTTCAGATCAAAGTTACTTACTTCGATGAACCACACTTAAAGATGATGTCAAAATAAAATTCAAGATGACGGTTAAAGGTCCCCACCACTCCTTCACGTAGTTCTTCTGCATTATTGTAATGGAAATTACTACCATACACTATATTTTTTATAGTGCCCCATAAATAAAAGTCCAGAGGCGTTAAATCTGCGGATCTGGCTGGCCACTTATTAGGTATATTGGTAATTACTCTCTAATCAAAACATCCATTTAAATATCGGATAACATTGCCAGCATTATGTGAGACAGCGCCATTCTGCTGATACCATATTTGAACATTTTGTGCCATAGGTAGATCATATCTTCAAGACATGTTTGCAGAATATCCATGTAACGCTACGCTGTTGAGGTTCCATCAAAAATTATAGGACCAACTAAACGATTTGCCAATATGCCACAAAAAATTAAAGCCGAAACGAACCTGGTTGCCCTGGAACCACAATTGGAGAAGTAGAATTCGTCAGTCCATAAAAACTTGATTTATAAAATCACTATTTTCTGCAATTTTATTTAAAAACCATCTACAAAATGCTGTTCTATGGATATTATAATTTGGTCGCAAAGTCTGCGCAATGTGTAATTTATTTGCGCGGAAATTGTTCCTTTAAATTCTCCATGATTTAGTCTTAGACACATTAACGTGAGCTTCAATTTCTCGAGTCAAAATATTCGGATTTACCTGCACACAAGCTAAAATTCTTCATCTTCAGTATCCACGTTTATGTTCCTATTGGGCTTCTTAAGACATTAATACTGCTGCCTATTTGAATCTACTCTTGCAAATATTTTCATTTCCTACGCTCTGGAAAAGTTGTTAGATATTCTTAAGCAGCAAGACGGAGTTTTTCTAGCACCTTATGTATGTACAAAATATATCATATTGTTCATTTGTTGGAAAGGCCACCATTAGAAATAATTAAAAATAAATAAATAATTATAAACTTATCACTTAATAATGCAACACAGCAATGCCAGTTATTTACATTAATCAATAAACAATACAACTTGGAAGTTAGTTGTATTATAATAAATTTTGTTTTATTGCTAATCATGGCTACTTGATTTAAAATAAAAACAAGTAATATTTCCCATAATAACTGTCACATACAACAGATGGGAAGTACTGTATCACTAAAAATTTTCAATAATTTTTATTTGCACAATCGTTTTAAAATGTTCGAAAACGTCTAAACACAAAATTTGAGCAAAAACAATCTTGTCTGTTTGTCTGTGTGTCCGTGTGTTCGTGTGTCCGTGTGTCCGTGTGTCCGTGTGTCCGTGTGTCCGTGTGTCCGTGTGTCCGTGTGTCCGTGTGTCCGTGTGTCCGTGTGTCCGTGTGTACCGTATGTCCGTGTGCCGTTTGTCCGTGTGTCCGTGTGTCCTTGTGTCCGTGTGTCCGTGTGTCCGTGTGTCCGTGTGTCCAGTGTCCGTGTGTCCGTGTGTCCGTGTGTCCGTGTGTCCGTGTGTCCGTGTGTCCGTGTGTCCGTGTGTCCTGTGTCGTGTGTCGTGTGTCTCGTGTGTCTGTGTGTCTAGTGTCGTGTTCCGTGTGTCTGTGTGTCTGTGTGTCGTGTGTCTGTGTTATCTGTGTCTGTGTCCGTGTGTCCGTGTGTCTGTATGTCTGTGTGTCTGTCGTGTCAGTGTGTCCGTGTGTCCGTGTGTCCGTGTGTCCGTGTGTCGTGTGTCCGTGTGTCCGTGTGTCCGTGTGTCCGTGTGTCTGTGTCTGTGTGTCTCTGTGTCTGTGTGTCTGTGTCTGTGTGTCTGTGTGTCTGTGTGTCTGTGTGTCTGTGTCTGTGTCTGTGTGTCATGTGTGTCCGTGTGTCCGTGTGTCCGTGTGTCCGTGTGTCCGTGTGTCGTGTGTCCGTGTGTCCGTGTGTCCGTGTGTCCGTGTGTCCGTGTGTCCGTGTGTCCGTGTGTCTGTGTCTGTGTGTCTGTGTGTCTGTGTGTCTGTGTGTCTGTGTGTCTGTGTGTCTGTGTGTCTGTGTCTGTGTCGTTGTGTGTCTGTGTTGTCCTGTGTGTCTGTGTGTCTGTGTGTCTGTGTGTCGTGTGTCTGTGTCGTTGTGTGTCCTGTGTCTGTGTGTCTGTGTGTCTGTGTGTCTGTGTCTGTGTCTGTGTGTCTGTGTGTCTGTGTGTCTGTGTGTCTGTGTGTCTGTGTCTGTGTGTCTGTGTGTCTGTGTGTCTGTGTGTCGTGTTGTGTCTGTGTCGTGTGTATGTGTGTCTGTTGTCTGTTGTGTGTCTGTGTGTCTGTGTGTCTGTGTGTCTGTGTGTCTGTGTGTCTGTGTCTGTGTGTCTGTGTGTCTGTGTGTGTCTGTGTGTCTGTGTGTCTGTGTGTCTGTGTCTGTGCTGTGTGTCTGTGTGTATGTGTGTCTGTGTGTCTGTGTCGTGTGTCGTGTGTCCGTGTTCCGTGTGTCCGATGTGTCCAGTGTCCGTGTGTCCGTGTGTCCGTGTGTCCGTGTGTCCGTGTGTCCGTGTGTCCGTGTGTCTGTGTCTGTGTCTGTGTGTCTGTGTGTCTGTGTGTCTGTGTGTCTGTGTGTCTGTGTGTCTGTGTGTCTGTGTGTCTGTGTGTCTGTGTGTCTGTGTGTCTGTGTGTCTGTGTGTCTGTGTGTCTGGTGTGTCTGTGTGCCTGTGTGTCTCTGTCTGTGTGTATGTATGTCCGTGTGTCCGTGTGTCCGTGTGTCCGTGTGTCCGTGTGTCCGTGTGTCCGTGTGTCCGTGTGTCCGTATGTCCGTGTGTCCGTGTTTCTGTGTCTGTGTGTCTGTGTGTCTGTGTGTCTGTGTGTCTGTGTGTCTGTGTGTCTGTGTGTCTGTGTGTCTGTGTGTCTGTGTGTCTGTGTGTCTGTGTGTCTGTGTGTCTGTGTGTCTGTGTGTCTGTGTGTCTGTGTGTATGTGTGTCTGTGTGTCCGTGTGTCCGTGTGTCCGTGTGTCCGTGTGTCCGTGTGTCCGTGTGTCCGTGTGCCCGTGTGTCCGTGTCCTTGCGGTGTTGTGATGTGTGTTGTTATATATATATATATATATATATATATATATATATATATATATATATATATATATATATATATATATATATAGGGTGTTTCAGTATAAAGTACCGTAAATTGGGTACAATTAGATCTTGACGAGTTATTAAGAAAAGCTAAATCATGTTTTTCGGTAAGCTTCCCCGCTTCCATTTTACAGGATGACGAAGTGAATTTGAAAAATACATATTTTTACATATTTTCACTTAGAGTAGAGACATTAACTTGACAATAGGTCCATGGCTACTTGTTCGATACGACGAATTGGTTCACTGTATTTCGACAAGTTAGGATAATCCATTGGCGTATAATTACGAGGTAATCAAATAATTTTGAGCTAAACTTTTGCACACCCTGCATATCATAAAAATTAAAACTCACATATATTCCGCATACAGTTTGCCACTGAAAAGGAACTCTTAGTTCATCTCTGTAGAGCACTCCATTTTCGAGATATTTCAAATTTAATTTACTCACATGAAAGCATTATTAATTAAATGCGATGTGTGCAGTACTCTAAAAGCTAAAACTTAAAATACTGTAAGTAAGTAGGTACAATAATAAAATTAAGCAACCAATTGAACAGCTACAAACACCAAAATATGTAGAATTTAGTTTATGTCACACGTATTATTTAAGTAAATGTTCAAAGTGACGTCCTCCAACTTGAATACATTTTCGGGCTCGTTTCTTAATCTGTGACTAGTTTTTTGTAGAGTAAATCATTAGCCAAATAGCATTTTCCATTCTCGCTTTAAGTTCTTGTACAATACTAATAGGTTCAGAATAAACGTTGTTTTAAAATACCCCAAATTCCATAGTCCATGGGATTCAGGTCGGGTGATCGTGGTGGCCAATTAATCGGAACATCTATTCGACGACCTATCCACCTGCCAGTAAAATTGATATTCTACCAGTCCCTTGCTGTTAATGAAGAGTGAGGTGATGCCTCGTCACGCATGAACCTCATGCTAAGTCTTTGACGATAAGTAACATCTTCAAGTAAACCTACTAAATGTTGTCTTAAAAAAGTAGTATATCGCGCTCTAGTTAAATTTTCTTCTAAACTAAACGGTCCTATTAGCTGATTATGTATTCCTCCAGCCCAAACATTTATTTTAAATTTGTGTTGAAAATTGGTGGTTTTCGTGGCATGTGGGTTTTCATCTGACCACACATGCTCATTATGCATATTAAATATGCATTCTGGTTGCCTCATCAGTAAAAGAACCTTACTAACAAAGTCATTATATCTTCTAATTTGTCGCAGCAGCCATTGGCAAAATTCAACTCTAGGTTCATAGTCTGTTTCTAAAGAACCTGAACTTGTTTCAGGTGAAAATGCTTCATTCAGCAGCAGGTAAAACACCTTCAGTTTTATCCGCATATCTAATACCACAAATGTTTTTTCTATTGGGAACAACGCGTCCTGTATATTTATGAGCATTATGTTCTCTCAGCTTTTCAAATTGCCTTGAATTTAGTACTAAATGCATGTCAGCAAGTAACATGCACCTACTTTCAAGTTAATGCCTGTATTTTAAGTGAAAATATGTATTTTTCAAATTCAGTTTTAATCCTGTAAAATGGGAGCAGGGATTATCGAAAAATGTTACATAGTTTTTTAATAACTCGTCAAGATCTACGTTGCACCAAAAAATTTACGGTACTTTTTCTGAAACCCTGTATATTGTACATATATATATATATATATATATATATATATATATATATATATATATATATTATGGGTGTCCCAGTAGTGCGTATCGGTCGATAGCTCCTTAGCCATTAAACTTAGAAGATAAGTTTAAATACGAAAGTTTTATAAGCTGCATATCTAAAAATAGTTTGGTTTCTACAGGGTATAATATAAAAGCGGTACAATATAGAACTTTTGATTTTTAAATAGAACACCCTATATATTATTTTATTTTCGATTCTCCTTATAATTTTACATCTTTTGTAAGAATTACTTACAAGCTAAATCTTACAGTTTTTGAGATATTTGCAAAGTTAACTAAAAACTGACATTTTTATGTAGTAATTCAAGTAGGCGTATCTCAGTTATTTTTAAAGATAAAAAATAATCTTTGGTATAGAATTTAATCATACATGAGCTTACTTTAATATATTGTCAAAATTGGATTTCAATGATCACAAAAATTAATTCAATAACGTAAATTTGAAAATGCTATATCTTCATTTTTTTAAACAGCACACCCTATATTTTTTAATGCTTTGTCTTCGTCTATTAATCGGCTTTCATTTCTATTAAATATTTTCTATACCTATCTCTAATAGTTTCGGAGATATTTAAGTTTGTTCAATTTTTCGTTGATAACACTGAAGAAGAGCAAAATTAGTCGGTCAAAGCAGTATGAATACATAAGAAACTAAAAACATATTAACTGAAATACAAACACTTAAAATTATAATAAATGATCAATGTGACCACCATTTTGTTGCTGGAAAAATTGAAGTCTTTGAATAAACGGGTGATCACAAAAATTAATTCAACAACGTAAATTTGAAAATCTTCATTTTTTTAAATAGCACACCTATATTTTTAACGCCTTGTCGTCTTCTATTAGTCGGCTTTAATTTTTATTAAATGTGTTCTATACCTATCTCTAATAGTTTCGGAGATATTTAAGTTTGTTCAATTTTTTTCGTTGATAACACTGATGAAGAGTAACAACATTAGTCGGTCAAAGCAAGCTGTGGATGCATAAGAAACTAAAAATATTAACTAAAACATAAATTGTAATTATAATAAATATTGTATGAAACCACCATTTTGAGATATTTGAGATGTTTTAAACAATTCATCGTAAAATTAAACAATTTAATCAAAAGAGCGTAAAACAAAAGATAAACGAAAACAAATGAAGAAATCAAACTTGTCAAACAGTGCTAATATTTGTGTAGTATTGTATACTTACTTCCTAAATTACAAATTGAATTTTTCGAAAGAAGAACTTGTTAATATGATTTACGTCCTTGGTAAAAGCGATAAAATTGTCTTTTAGCTCATCAATTTATAAGCAAAATTTCCAAATGCACAACACCCGCAAGTTTCAGCATTTGCAAGATTGAAAGAACGTTTCGAGCAAACAGGCAGTATTCATTACGAAGACAATTTAGAACGAGAAAGAACCGTTTAACGAAGGTAATGAACATTTAGCTCTTTAATCCGTGATTGAAAATCCTCACGTTTCTTACCGACAATTGGAATTGAAGTTGGAGTTTCAAAACATCAGTTAATAGAATTAAAAAATATAAATATCATCCATACCATGTCCAACTTGCACAAGAATTAGACGAGGATGACTTCGTTAATAGATTAAACTTTTTCAATTGGGCCATAAATAAGAATTTAGAAAAACCCAACTATTTTAGTACGATCTTATTTATAGAGACTATGTATGAATCTTGCAGAAGCTAGGGAGGTATGCGGAGATAGGAAAGCATGGAGAAAGATTGTGAATGAAAAATATATAAGAGGCACGGATTGTTTTGCCTATCCCGCAAGGGAATAGCGTCAAGGTTAAGAGTTAAGTCTTATTTACTGATGAAGCTACTTTCCACAAAAATGGATACGTTAATAGACATAATTTCCATTATTTATACAAATCCCAGATTTATAATTCCTGTTGATCATCAACACCGCTCGTCATTAATGTTTGGGCCGGAATTATTGGGGAAAGAATTACAGGACTATACTTTTTGAAAACACAGTCAATGGAGATTCATTTTAAACTTCTTGCGCAACGAATTTGAAACTTTTATTGAAGATTTACCTTTACAAACCCTTAAGAAATGTAGCTGCAATTAGATGGCGCTCCTCCGCATTTTAGCGAAACGTTAGTTATTTAAATTCCAGTTTCAAAACAAATGGATTGGAAGAGGGCCGATGTCCTGGCCTGCAAGATCACCTGACTTGACAAAGCTGGACTTTTTCCTTTGGGGTTGGATTAAAGAAAAAGTCTATCAAACTCCTCCAACGACTGTAGATGATATGAAGGCAAGAATTATAGACGTCATTCAAAATTTAAATGTTTCCACGTTACGAAAAGTAAATTTGTCGTTTATTCAAAGACTTCATGTTTGCCAGCTACAAATGGTGGTCACATTGAACATTTATTATAATTTTAAGTGTTTGTATTTCAGTTAATATGTTTTTAGTTTCTTATGTATTCATAGCTTGCTTTGACCGACTAATGTTACTCTTCTTCAGTTTTATCAACGAAAAAACTTTAACAAACTTAAATATCTCCGAAACTATTAGAGATAGATATAGAACACATTTAATAGAAATGAAATCCGATTAATAGACGAAGACGAGGAATTAAAAAAATACAGGGTGTGCCATTTAAAGAAATGAAGATAAAGCATTTTCAAATTTATGTTATTGAATTAATTTTTGTGATCACTCACACTTGAAATCCAATTTTGACAATAGATTAAAGTAAGCTCATGTATGAATAAAGTCTGTACCAAAAATTATTTTTTTATCTTTAAAAGTAACTGAGATACCCTACTTGAATTACTACATAAAAATGTCAGTTTTAGTTAACTTTGCAGATATCTCAAAAACTGTAAGATTTAGATAAGTAATTCTTATAAAAGGATGTAAAATTATAAGGAGAATCGAAAAATAAAATAATATAGGGTGTTTCATTTAAAAATCAAAAGTTCTATATTGTACCGCTTTTATATTACACCCTGTAGAAACCAAACTATTTTTAGATTATGGAGCTTATAAAATAGACAACTTTCGTATTTAAACTTAAGTTTAATGGCTAAGGAGCTATCGACCGAATACGCACTATTGGGACATATATTTATATATATATATATATATATATATATATATATATATATATATATATATATATATATATATATATATATATATATATTATATATACATATGTATGTTATTTTTAACTACTGCTAAATCGACTTATTAGCTCATTTTACAACTTTTGGACCAGTTTCGCCAAGATGCTCGTGATGTCTGGATGTGTGTGCCTGTGTGTGTAGATGTATGTTAGTATCCACGATAACTCCAGAAGGGAAACACTAACGTACTTAAAATTTTGTATTTAAGATTTTTTTAATTTCGCTTAGAGATGATAAATTTTTGGGAGAAATCCAGTGGCGAAGAGGGGAAGGGGGGTTTATTAGAGGCAGGTTTTGGTTTTTATCAAACATTTCATAAAACAGCTGCGTATTTCAAAGATATAAAAATACCTAGATATAGACCTTAAACATGACGCGTAATTTCTCGGAAAAAAAATTCCTAAGGTAGAATTTAAGTGTTAGTTCAAATTGTTACTTTACAACGTTTATATACATATGTAGGTATAGAAGATTATAAAATCGACTTTTTCTTCATTATCGCTACATCTATTTATTAGCCCATTTTACAACTTTTGGCTAAGTTTAGCAAAGATCTGTGATAATGTCTGGATGTGTGTGTGTGTGTTCGTGTGTGATAACCCCAAAACAAAATCACCTAGGCACTTAAAAATTTTGCGTTCAAGCTTTTTTCATTTCGATTAGATCTGATTAGATTTTTGGAGAAATTCAGTGGCGGGGAAATATTTCTAAAACAGCTTCATATTTTAAAGATATAAAGATACCTATATTTAGACCTGAAACACATCGATTAATTGGGTTCTATGCAATTTTTTGATACGACGCGTAATTTAGCGGCAAACGATTCCTAACGTACAATCTAAGCGTTCAAATGTTTTCAATATCTGAACAACGATTAATTTTATAAGAAAAAGTGTTGACATATTTTTTAAAGAAAATTAAATTTTGCATAACTTTTCTTTATTAAGTTTGGTAATATAACGCAAGGTAACTCTAAAAATTAATTAAATATGAACGAAAATGTTTAAACTGTATTATTAATACCTCATAGAAGTAGGCAGCTTCGGAATTTGTTTTTAAGTTAACATGTATTTATGTGTATTAATCTCTGACATGAAGTTTTAAAGGTCATTTTGACGTAGATTATTGCTTTTGTTTCTACAGTGTTGACTATTTTCGTTATGAACGTAAAAATAATACGTTGCTTAGTTATCCTAAAATAGTTATAATTAAAATTATTTCATTTCTTTAGGTTTTTAAGTTAGCATCTAGATGTTTATTAACCTCTGTCTGACATGAAGTTTTAAACGTCTGTTTGACTTAGATTATTGTTTTGTTTTACAATGTTGCCTATTTTCGTAATGAACTTATTATATTTGAATTTACATCAGTTCTACATACATAAATGTTCTCCGAACTAGTACCTGTCCTATCTAAGCTCTATACGATCTCTATATCTTCTGGAATTCCTTCATCATGGAAGTTAGCAAATGTTCAACCTATTCCCAAAAAGGTGATAAGACCGATCCCTCAAATTACAGACCAATTGCCATCACTTCCATTTTGTCTAAAATCATGGAAAAAGCCATCAATCAGCAACTGCTCACGTTCCTTGAAACTAACAAACTCCTTAGTGACCACCAATATGGGTTTAGGCAAAGTCGTTCAACAGGCGATCTTCTTTCATATGTGACCCAAGTTTGGAACAATACAGTAGACAGTCCGGTGAAACAGTTGTAGTCGCTTTAGATATCTCAAAGGCATTTGACCAAGTTTGGCATAAGTGTTTATTGCCAAACTCACCTCGTTGGGTTAAATGATACGCTCATCAACTGGGTTTCTAGTTTCCTTGATAAAAGACGAATACGTGTCGTAGTTGATGGCTTTTTTTAAAAAGTTAGCATTAACGCGGGCGTACCACAGGGATCCGTTATAGCGCCTAAACTTTTCTGCTGTACATAAACGACCTTATTTCTTCAACAACTACCCATCCATTGCTTTGCTGACGATAGCACTCTTCACTGTAGTTCATCTCAGTCTACTTAGTGATAATCCACCTTCTATGTCAAATCAAGAAAAAAGCTGAAATGGCAAATTCAATCAACAAAGACATTCAACGTTTCTTGGGAAGCAATAATCTAGTTAAATTTAATGCTAACAAAACTCAGTGTTGCCTTATGTCCGCCAAAAAGATCGATCATTTCCTGTTGTTATGAATGGCTCAGTTCTTAGGTTTTCAGACTCTATTACTCTGTTGGGTATGACTGTATCTTCAAATTCTTGGTTGACCATCTTCTGTCAGCTACCAAAACAGCTGCTCGTCAAATAGGTTTTTGTACAGATCTAAGCAGTACTTTACCTCTCGACAACTCCTTCTGCTGTATAAGGCCCAAATTCGGCCTCATCTGAATATAATTCTCACCTTTGGGTTAGCCCCCAATACGCTCTCGATATCGTTGATCGTATTGAACGATTAGGCTTATAAATGACCCGTCCTTAACTTCTCACATACAGTCCCTTGAGCATAGAAGGATGGTTTCAGTTCTTTCTTTGTATTATCGTTATTACAACGGCTATTGTGCTGGTGAATTACATTCTTTGATACCATCTCCGGCTATCTTTGCGAGAAACACTCGGTTCGCTCATTCACATCATCAGTATGCAGTACAAATCTCCACTTGTCGTACCAAACGGGCGCAATCCATATTTTCAACACGGCTTCTAAACTCTGGAATGATCTCCCTAGTTCCTGTTTTCCTCTCACTTATGATATGAGAAAATTTAAGGTAGCTGTTCATAGGCATCTATTGGCAATTCATTATCCCTCTATCCATCCTCCTAAGTGTTTCTGAGTGCTTTAGCACGATAGGCCTTATTTAGCCTGTTCAGGTCCACAATCATAAAAAAAAAATAAAATAAAGACAAAATTTACATCGATTGGAACTTGTATCTCGATAGCTCAGTTGGTTAGAGCGAGGTAAACCTTTTATTTATGTATTTAATAAAGTTATAATAATTATTATAAGAGAGGTTGCATAATTATCCTAAAAAAATTGTTATTAAAATTATTTCATTTCTTTTAATTTCCATTTTGTAGGTTGAAAGGTCGTGTCGATATTTTTGTATGTCAAATATCATTATTAAAGCAATTGTTTAATCAAAAGGACGAATAAAATGTTAACAGTAACCATTTTATTCACACTGCTATTGACTATGTGAATAAAGTAAAACAAAATTCGCGTTACCTTTGAAATTTCGTTGCTATGGACGCTTGTTTATAAACAGCTGACATTTCACGCAAATTTTCAATTTTCGATTTAGAAACTGAAAGCGTGTTTGCAATGGCAAATAAACCGGAAAAAGCATACCTCAAGATGTTCTTACTGAAGCTGCTGCTGCTGCAGTATCCAATTTATTGTCAGAAAATTAAAATTAACATATGAAAAGGGTACAAAACATTTTGTAAACGGAATACAATAAAAATTTGAAACTGTTAACGAGCTGCTAGCGTATTTCTTGAAATCGAAGAAACTAAAGGTCTGCACCTCGTGAGGTCGTTACCCAATGCTGAGAGCGACGCTGTCTATAAATGAAAATATTGATATTTCCAAGTAAGTAAACTTAAATACTCTAAATTAGAGTTAAATATTTTGGAGTTTTCAGGTTTTCAAGAATCATCGCTTTTATAAAAGACAGAGTTCAGGTTACGAACCAAAAAGTCCAGAGGTTTTGAAAAACGGAATTCTACAAATTTTTACCGAGGCTCTAAGGAAGTACATTTATGCATAAAGATAAGACGTTTCATAAATCATTCTTAGAATACATACATATTCTTATTTTTCATTCATTATAGGTCGTAGTAATTATGGGTATAGCTGAAATTGAGGAACTACACAAAATTAGAGTTGAGGATATTGATGAGAAAGAGTATGTTCTAATAGTTTCGCTCTCGGATACTCAAACGAATAAGAAACGCACATTTACAATTATCAATGAAGACTGTCAAATTGATTTAATGGAAGTTTACAAGAACTACAAAATGTACGTTCACAAAATGTACCACATAGAAATTTACAACCAACCGGTGTCAACACCTTTGCAAAAATACCACAAGTGATACCGAAATATTTAAAGTTGCCAAACTATGATCTTTATACCGGACACTGTTTTAGGCGGACTTCCGAAAATGTTCTAACCAATGCAGGAGCTGACTTATTAACTTTTAAAGGGACGGAGGCTGGAAGTCTTCTACAATGGCAGAACGCTATGTCGACAAATCAACTGCTCAAAAAATATTCACGTCAAGAAGAATTTTAGCAGATGAAAATTCACATGAAACTGAAAGACCTGGAACTTCAACTGCACTTGACCCTGACGAAAGTAGAGTTAACTAACTTTCCTTGCATAAATGTTCACAACATTAGCTACCGAATAAATTTGTTTGTAACATCTGCGAAATTGGAAAAAATATTGTGTGATACATGTGACAATTTAATTCATCTGTCAAAACAATGCATTCTAGTGTGCTTTATCACTTTCACATCGGATACACTGCTAGTAGGTATGTTTGCAAGTGGATAAACTACATGTTGATATGTTTCCTTGGTAACTATAGTTAAATTCTATAAGTAACGCTTAAAATATAGTTTATTATTTTTAACTAAATGATTCATTAAATTGTCTTACCAAATACCATTCGAGCTTGTGTTTATGAACAAACTTTCATTTTAACAAAACTCAAGCTTTGTTGCTTTTAGGTAATACGACTCGAGCAAACAACAAAAAGAAACCATGCTATTTTCTCTCGTCAATTACCAAGCAACAAAGCTTTCGTTCGTTTCAAAATGAAAGTTTTTCCGAATAAACACAAGCTCTTATGGTATTAACTCCGATGATTTAATTCATGTATAAAAAATAAGCCGCGATGAATTTGTCACTTTGATATCGGATAAAGTTAGTACTAACTTTGAATCTGAACAAAATTTGTGTGAACTTCCATGGCAGACTTTCTCAAATCTGATTATTGTTTGTCGCTGTGATAACGAATGAACAATTTTCCATTTTTAAACAAAAAAATGTATTCTTGAATTGTTCAAAACCATTTTTAATTATTTTTAATTATTCATTAAATTATCTCATGGAATTACACTCCAGGTTTTTTTTCCAAGATAAAATTTCATTTTTTAAATTGGCTTCACAAACTACCAAATAGTAGGTGGCCTGTATCTTTAATTTACCAAGCCAATTCTCGCAAAAAAAAATCAATTTTATCCGGACAAAACAAACCTCTCGTGTAATTACAACCGAATAAACAAATTTTAACCACTCAAAAACATTATCGCACTCGACTTCAATAAAATTCACCTTTATTCATTTATATAACAAATAGCTATAGTAATTTTCACGAGTCAGGCAGTTGCGTCACTAATATTAAAGCTGTCAGAGGACAACTTAGTTATGTTTATTTTATCACAATAATAAATATGTATTGTAATAAAATATGTGTTATGTCAAATGTTTAAAGTCAGAAATGCTTGACAACACCGGACAGAATTGCTAAACTTTATACTGAATATACCTAAATTTTCAATAATCCAACACGACAAAACAAAGAATTTGGCCCCGCAATTTCTATATATAACATCTCAAATATCCTAATATAAAGAAAAAAAGAATCTGCAGCAGATTTCAACCATACGTGACAAATGGGTGTATGAAAAGCATGCCGGAACATGCAAAATCCTGCGTGCGCGATAATCTTTATCGTCTGATTTTCAGGAATCGACAGAAATTTAAGAATTATAAGTTCTTATCTGTTGTGTTTTAAAGGATAGAGAAGAAATTTTTACAATAACGAGATAATATATATTTATTGAATAGTCTATAATACAATAGCTAGCACGCTAGTAATACTATAGTAATTGAAGATACATCACCAAATACTGAATGACATGAAATTATAATTTGGATCAGTAATATAACCTTGGACCAAAAATATCCTACGTACTAAACATTATATACAAATCAATTATTTTGTAACTGCCATGTACGAAGTATACCCATGTATTCTTTAAGTTTCAGAAAATTTGGGACCAAGAGCTTTTTCTTACATATATCTCAAAAATACGCAAACGAAATACCGTCCCTAAAATTCGCCGCCGGTGCAGACCGGACTGTCGCTAGGTGGAAATAGCCATCAAATGGTATTAGACGTATTTTCCATGGAGTTTCAATCGAACGCTTCCCAACGCATCACCTGTACGAAAAATTATTACGAAATTTTAAATAAAGGTAGTGCTTTGAATAGCCAACGTAAACAAAGCCGCCAGGAAAATCTTAACGAAGATATATTTTTTATTAATAATTAACAATAAAATAAATAATCTTGACAAAGGCAGTAAAGAAAGACTACCGAAACTTAGATAATACAGTATTTGTTTCACTTATTGCACGAGTTGAAACCCAACAATGCCTACCAAAATTGCAGAAAGAAAATCCAGGTCCGTATTTAAAAACATAAGTTGAGGGTGGCCCTGGAGACAAAACGTCGCTATGAAATTTTGCCACGGAAGTTATAGAAAATTCTATTTAATAAAACAAGTTTTGAAACGTTTTTTGATATCGTTTAAAATAATATCACTAGAGTAAAAAACGAAATTGACCATTTGCGGATTTTGTCGAATATTCCGGAACTAGCCGCACATTTTTGAACTTCTTTAGATCATTGTGTTGTCCGTCAAAACACCAGTCTTTTTCCCATTTAACCGAGTCTTACGGTGTAGGAGATCGCTCTATAGGAAGTTGAAATACGCACACGCTGTATATATATATATATATATATATATATATATATATATATATATATATATATATATATATATATATATATATATATATATTAGAGGAGATGCTTTTACTGCGCTGGCGCTAGAATGCACATTCAAAAATTTTGAATTTTGTTTTGTTTGTGATACCGGCGACTACTGAAATTGTTATGATATACTATATTATATTGCTACTTAATAGTGCGTTGCCAGATTTTTGATAACTATCCTGAAAATTAATTTTCACGAGTGTAACTTGCAATAATTCTAATTATTAGTAA
Organism: Vesta saturnalis; assembly: GCA_036346205.1. Taxonomy (NCBI): domain Eukaryota; kingdom Metazoa; phylum Arthropoda; class Insecta; order Coleoptera; family Lampyridae; genus Vesta; species Vesta saturnalis. Next base: position 8,592,417 of record JARFJB010001851.1, on the reverse strand, counting down.
ACAAACGTAATAATTACATTTATGGTAAATTATAGCTACTATTACAAGTTAAACACAAACTTAAAACGTTAAAGTGTGCATTTGAAATGTCTAAAATGCGGTGTGGAAATGTCTGTATGTCAAAACTAAAATCACCAGTGCTGTGTGTGTGTCTGTCGTCTTGCGTGCGTGTGCCGTGCTGCGTGCGTGCGTGCGTGTGCGTGCGTGTGCGTGCGTGTGCGTGCGTGTCGTGCGTGTCGTGCGTGTGCGTGCGTGTGCGTGCGTGGCGTGCGTGTGCGTGCGTGTGCGTGCGTGCGCGTGTCGTGTGCGTGCGTGTGCGTGCGTTGCGTGCGTGTGCGTGCTGTGCGTGCGTGTGCGTGCGTGTGCGTGCGTGTGCGTGCGTGCGTGCGTGTGCGTGCGTGCGTGCGTGCGCGTGCGTGCGCGTGCGTGCGTGCGTGCGTGGCGTGCGTGCGCGTGCGTGCGCGTGCGTGCGCGTGCGTGCGCGTGCGTGCTGCGTGCGTGCGCGTGCGTGTCGCGTGCGTGCTGCGTGCGCGTGTGTGCGCGCTGTGTGCGTGTGTGCGTGTGCGTGTGTGCGTGTGTGCGTGTGTGCGTTGTGTGCGTGTGCGTGTGTGCGTGTGTCGTGTGTGCGTGTGTCGTGTGTGCGTGTGTGCGTGTGTGCGTGTGTGTGTGTGTGTGTGTGTATAGGATGTGGCATTAGTGCGTCGAAGTACGATATATCCATTATTAAAGGATATCAAAAAGATATCTACAAAAGTATAGGCAACTTCAAATTTCACATTATAAAATTAATTTCGTACTTACAGGGTGTTACATATTACCAGGGTGAACCAAACATACTTTTGTTGAAATGGGACACCTATATATTATTTCAAACTTAGATTAAGCTCATCTCCCCATACTTCCAATATAGGTTTAATTACGTTATAAATAGTATTTCAAAGGTTATGGTCAATTGTACACGAAAATCATGCTCATTTCAACGTCCTGTATACCCTAGACAGAATAACTTAACAACAGTTTTCTCCAGGCATAACTTTTTGACATTGGTGCAGTATTAAGAGAAAGTGCTATTTCTTTATTACTGCAATAATTGAATATAGAGCGATCCAAAACTCGAACACATGATTTTGCCAATGAATCACCCTGTGTTTTATTTTGAAAAGTGAAAATACATTTTATGTTCTTTTATTTTTGTTAAGTACTCTCTATATCTAAAATAGTTCATTTCTGAGATATTCTCAATTTAATAACGGAAGAGATTTTTAAAAATTTCTATTTTAACATGTTAGCCGTGAACAAATGAAAGTGTGACAAATTATAAAAATTCAAAAACATTGGTTATTAAGACAAAATTCTTATAAAACTAATTAATTTCCATAATATGTTCAAAATGTTCACGAAAACATCAATACAGCATTGCAGTCGATCTTCAAATTGTCGACTGACATTTTTAACATTTCTACATTAACACTTTGGAATGCTTCTCGTATTCTATTCTTCATATCATCTTGTGTGGTTGGAGGTGTTTTGATACACGGTTTTCACATAACCCCACTCGAAGAAGTCAATTTTACTTAACTAGCCATGCAATGGGTCCTCTTCACCCATCTTCCAGGAAAACGGGTATTAAAATGATTATGAATTAATCTAGTGTGATGTGTCCGGGTTTTGGCTCGCCGTATATTCAATTGGTGCAACAATAAAGAAATAGCACTGTCTCGTAACACTGTACCAATGTCAAAAGTTATGCCTGGAAAAATTATTGTGACGTTGTTCTGTCTAGGGTATAATACAGAACGTTGAAGTGAGAATGATATTCGTGTACAATTCACCATACTTTTGAAATACCCTGTATAACGTAATGAAACCCTATATTGGAAGTATGGGGAGATGAGCTTAATCTAAATTTGAAATAATATATAGGTGTCTCATTAAAAAAAGCGTGTTTGGTTCACCCTGGTAATATGTAACACCGTAAATACGAAAATAATTCTATAATGTGAAGTTTGAAGTTGCCTATAATTTTTGTGAATACCTTTTTTGATATCTCCTTTAATAACAGATATATCGTATTTTTACGCTCTAATGCCGCACCTATATATATATATATATATATATATATATATATATATATATATATATATATATATATATATATATATAGGTGTCCCAACGATTTTGAATATTACGCCTATACTGTTAATTTAACAAAAATCTAATAAGACATTATTGTAGTCAACAACGAGCAGCATCTAGTAAAATATTTTTGTATATACAGGGTGTCCCATTAGAAGTACTACACTAAACTTGTGTTCTTTTTAATGGAACACCCTATTTATTTTATATATTTCAATTCTATGTTATATGCTGAGCAAAATGATGTAAGGTCTATGGGTCTACGGTTAACGGTTCCTAAGTTATTGACATCTTTATGTAAAAAAGTAGTCAATTAAGTAGACTCCTCTTCCGTCATCTTGAAAGATATCAGAGTGAAATTTTGGGATTTTTTCCAATCTGTCTAATTTTAACTTCTACTTTCAGATTTCAGACTCTTTTCTTTGCATATATAGGGTGGTCCATTTTGCTCAATCTTATTTTTCTCATTTTTTAAATGGAATACCCTGTGTTTTATTACAGTTTGAATAGTATTTTTAGGGTTTTCAATAGATATTTATTTTTACTACATATTCCGTGTTTAGTGATAAAGTTGAAAATTGTAAAAATTTTTTTAATTTGTCAATAAAAATAAATAAAAACTACCTTAATTCACAGAAAACAAAATGAAACAATGCTAATTGCTATAAAACCGTGAAGCTGTAGGTTTATGACCCAATTCAACATTTTGCCCTATAAACGAGCAACGCTTAATAATCATTTACTCAGAACTACATAACTATAAACTTTAAAATGGAATTAAAGAACACAATGGATAACAGTAGTTTGGTTCTCGATTGTCTTTCTATTTCTTAACAACTTAACAAATGAAAGCCGCTTATTATATATAATTCGTGAAGAATTTTCATATAATTATCTGATAGTGACTTCGTTATTACCTTAGTGTGTGATGAATTTTTCAAAAGAAGAACTGATTAATATGATCTGTGTTTTGGGGCAAGCTGAAAGGAACTATTTGTTTGCATTCAGGATTTATAAACAAAAGTACCCTTTAGCTAGACATGCAAGACTTGAAGCGTTTCACCTTCTTCGAGAACGATTTGAAGAGACAGGAAATTATATAAAAAAAAATATATGTAAAAAATCATACAGTTGCAAATGAGTTGACAGATGTATTAAATTTAGAAGAAAATCCTCACGTAAGTGTTCGTCAGATTGCGGTACAAATAGATCTGAGCAAAAGTTCAATACAAAGAATTATAAGCAAACATAAATATCACCCATATCATTTGTGTTTGCATCAAAGCCTACGACCACAAGATTTCGCAACTCATGTCGCATTTTGTAATATTATTCTGTACAAAATCAACCAACAAGCCAATTTTGTTGACTTTGTGCTATTTAGCGACGAAGCAAGTTTTAATAGCATAGGAGTCTCAGTTGAAAATCCACACTGGGTACGACAAGTAGATTACAAGCATAAGTACACTGTGAATGTGTGGGGTGGTATTATCAATACTGATGTAATAGGACCTTTCTTTTTCGATAGTTGCCTGACAGGCGAAAGATATCTGCAATTACTTCAAGAAGATTTGACACAGTTGCTTGAAAATGTGAATCTACATACTCGACAAGTTATTTATTATTAACATGAGGGATCCCCGCCGCAGTACCATAATCGAGTACGTCGGTTTTTACAAAATTGACGCGAAGATCGCTGGATAGGTCCCGGTGGTCCCATTGTTTGGCCAGCGAGATCACCAATTTCACTCCCATAGACTTTTTTCTGTGGGGATATGTGAAAGAGGAGGTGTTGAGGGATTTGCCTACTATACAAGCCAATATGAAATTTCGAATTACTGAGGTTTTTCGAAGTATTCGAAGAAGAACCCTTCAAAATGTCAAAGCAACCTTTACTAGGCGGTTGACAATGTGCATGTGAACTACTTTGTAGCTACTTGGTTGTTCACATGTGACTTTTTTTTTTATTTGACTTGTCCTATGTCGTTTAGAAATGATCTATACAGGATAAATAAAGCATTATTATTGTTATTATTATTATTATTATTATTATTATTATTATTATTATTATTATTATTGCTGCAAGTGGAAACATTTTTGAACATTTAATATAAAATTTGTGTTTAATTGTGTTCTTTACTTCCATTTTAAAGTTTAAGTTTTAAGTTAAAGCTTATAGTTATGCAGATCTACGAGGAAATAATTATTAAGCGTTGCTCTTTTATAATGCAAAATGTTGAATTGTGTCATAAACCTATAGCTTCACGGTTTTATAGCAATTAGCATTTTTGTTTTTCTTTGAATTATGATATAGTCTTTATTTATTTTATATTGTATCTATTCAAAACCTGTAAAAAATTATATTCATTCAAAAAAATGAGAAAAATAACATTGAGCAAAATGGACCACCATGTATGTGCAAAGAAAAGAGTCTGTAATCTGAATGTAGAAGTTAAAACTAGACAGATTGGAAAACAAATCCCAAACCCAAAATTTCACTCCGATATCCTTCAAGTTGGCGGCACAGGAGCCTACTCAATTGACTAATTTTTACACAGAAATGTCAATAACTTAGGAATCGTTAGTCGTAGACCCTATTACCGTATATGATTTTGATCAGCATTTAACAGAGAATTCAAATATATACAAATATATAGGGCGTTCCATTAAAAAAACACAAGCTAGTGTAGTACTCGAAAATGGAACACCCTGTATATACAAAAATATTTTACAAGATGTTCCTCGTTGTTGACTACAACAACCTGTTATAAGATTTTTATTAAATCAACAGTATAGGCGTAATTTTCCACCCCAAATTGTTGGGACACCCTATATATATATATATATATATATATATATATATATATTAATTTTTTTTCTTTATCAAGACTAACTATAAAACAATTTGATTGATGTTAGTTCATTAATTAAAGGTGAATAATACCCACTAGCGTGAGGTACCAGAAACTAGAAACAAAAGAAACATTAACTGTATGAAATATATATATATATATATATATATATATATATATATATATATATATATATATATATATATATATATATATATAAAATGCAGTGACAAAATTGTCAATTATGACAGTTGGGGTTAATTTTAAAATGTACTAAAAACATAGTGTGTGAAACAGAGTAAAATATGGAGTTTAAAATTATTTTAATTTAAGGAGGACGAGGAAAAAAATGAATTTAATAACTCTCAGATGTCTAGTGCATTCTGAATAATACTATGTAAATGTAAACCATTACCACACATAATAAAATACTTACCTTTTTTGGGTTTTTTAATGGTGTATTTTAAATTATGCAATCTAAACGTTTCGATAACACTTACAGTCATCATGGTCAGTAGTAATATCTATTAAAATTGTTAAAGATGTTGTAAACAATTTTGTCAAAGTTGAAAAATTAAAACATAATAATTTCGCGTTTTGGAATAAAAAGTTTAAATTATTTTTCCAAACTGTAATTTAATCTGAAAGTATGTATATATACAATTAAAATCTTCATCTTTACAGTTTGATAGAACACTTTTAGAAGATTAAGTAATTACGTATGTTCACCGATTTATTAGCAGTATATAGTCCCCTATACAAAGTTTTTAATTAAACACATGTGGTCAAAAAATCTTTTCTTTTATGTAGGATTTTTTGGTATCACACATTTATACCTATCTATAAGGAGTAAAATTATTGAAAGGTAGTTTCAAATACCTTGCACTTACCATTAATCTACAACTCAGAATGCTCAGTCCAGGAAAAATTGTCTCTGGGCTCAACAATAATCTTAATTTTTTCTGAAGTAAACAGTCTTAGGCGGGATGTTACATTAATCCTATATAACTGTGGAAGACAGGATTGTAGCTTACTCAGTAAAACTATTCACAACTCAAATTCAATCACACTCCAAAAGCAATTTATCCAAAAGCTTAATAAAATTATGAAACACACGAGTCGTAGTAAAGTTATTGATCCCACCCTGTATTCAAGTCGTAAAACGTTAATTTGAAAACTTTCTAGGTAACCCTTGTATACATTTAAATTCATATTTCTCAAAATATTCAAAGATTAATTGTTAATAGGTGTAACCCATTAGGTAAATTTACACGTTAATGCTAAAATTTTTATTTCAGCTGACACAATTAACAAAAATAAAGTAATTAATGGATGTATTTGACCAATTTTCAAAGATGCTACATACATTGTTTTCAAAGTCACCACAAAACCAATTCTTATAGATTAAAATTCCCAAACCTTATATTATAAACATATTAAACAGATGAAGTTTGATTATCCATTTTACTCATAAAAAAGAGAGTATTAACCCAACAAGTAAGAATGACCTTAAAGGAGAATCATACTTTTGACCCTTTAATCAAAATCTAAAACTAGTTAATCCCTGATCCGAGATGTCCACATGGAGATGCTTCGTATCTCTCAATCCTTTGATTATGCACGTACACTTGTCACTAAAGAAAACAAGAGACAGCCGTAATCACCAATTCATTTGTCTGAATCACTGCGAGCGCAGTTGACTCTCTTTCACTCGCACAATACGCACAAGCACCTGAGCGATTTGATTTATTATTTCCCTTCACATAAACGTCCGTCACAACAAAGAATCTTTACTTCCACTTGCATAATAGGATTCTTATTGGCTTTATGCAATCGATTTGATATTATTGTCGATAGCTACACAAACAACAATAAATGTCAATAATGACCATTAATCTCTAACTTAATTAACGCACCTTTGATGTTGCTTAAAGGGTTACTTTCGGCTTTTTATTATTGAATCACGCGCGTATTAAACACTTAACTAAATATTTGCTGCTTTAGCACTTATACGTACTGCAGAAATTTTCACAAGCAAAATCCAACACTGACCATTCTAAGGTCTCTTAAAAAACCGCGCGCGCGATTCGCCTTAACTCAAGTTCTAACCGAGCGATTCTATCTTACCCTTTACTAAACTCTCGCTTTTATGCCTTCTACCCACCCGATTACCAATGTCTTCGCGCTAATATCAAAATTTACCTATCACAATCGTGAATATTATTCAGACCCAGACTCAACTTTCTATGCAAATCTGTTATGTGAGCGATCTCCCTTTCCGCACAATTCAACAACCTCCAATACAGTTACCCTTGATCATGCATTCAATTTTTCATTATTGCACAATGTTACAACATTTATACAAACAATAATATCCATACATATTCCTAACTGTACATTAATACAATATCTATATATCATAATCTCACTCATTTATACGTCAACATCCATTTCTTTAATCCGAATTCTTTAATAAACAGGAGCAAATCGGTAGTCCTTTACCAGTGCCGCTCAGTGAAAGTTGTCCCAAAATATTATTTTTCAACTAAATTTAACTCTTTCAACATAAAAATCTTTCTACAACGTTCAAATATTCTTTTATACGACACACAATGCTCCATTAAACTCCAGTGGCGTATCATTTACACAATCTGCATACACAAAAAAAGTTTTCCTGCAAACTGACATTTGTATTCAAAATACGTTCTATACGTTATCAAAATACTGCATTTACACGATGCATTAAAATAACCTTAAACCAATACAGAAAAATTAATATCGGTTATGCAGATTGTAACAGTATTGGCAGGATACAAATAAGGCAACGTTAAACCTATATTTAGATTATATAATTGGCCCCACATAGATTATATTATATCAATTTATTAAATACCTGTCTTATGTTGGAAGTCTATTGTTTCAACAACATTGTGATATTATTGTAAAATCTATGTACAGCCTATATTAGCAATTTCAATATTGAAAAACTCATTGATATTACACTGTATAAATATTATAATAACATACTGGAGTAATCGTGATTTTCAATATCGGCCCAAGTGAAGCTCAACTTAAGAAAACCGTATACAAGGTATCAATACTGGTCCAATGTTACACCAATTTTTAGCCAACTTTATGTTTCACTTGGGTTATTATAGTTATCTGGCGGCGTTTATAATTTCATTAACGTTAAGCAATAAAATTGCCAATAACATTTATTTTCTTTGCATTCAAATAATTTGCGCACTTGTATAATCTTTTGCACATTTAATTAAGACAAAAAAAAATATCCATGATGACTGTTGACTTTTTCCCTTATAGAATTATTTGCACTAATTGTGTCTAAAAGTTATAAAAGTATGTAGGTCTGGATTAAAAGAAACAACTAAGGAGAATAAGATTTATGAAATTTAGCAAAAAAAAAAACGTTTTACAGTAATTGGTAAAGAATCAAAGAGAAGCAAATGTCAGCGAAGATAATAACATTATCTGTACCTACTAATGGAAAAGCTATTATTACTACTACTTACATTTTACCAGTACATAGAACCTTGAAGCAGTATTTCAAATAAAAATTACTTGTCCTGTCAATCTACTATTTAAAAACGAAGGCCGAAAAAGAATATCGATCGTCAACTGAAGCGAATAGCGCACATGTAAAAATATATGCAGAATAATGGAGATTTGATTAATCGCTGCCTGTATTTATAAAGCTTGTGTATTATTATCTAATTTTTATTGTATCAAAATTAGCTGTGTTGCCTACATGGCTTTAAACGTTCATTAAAACTTCATGTTGAAAAAATGTGTTAATTGATTTATCGTCTACAATGTATATCGTATAATTATATATATATATATATATATATATATATATATATATATATATATATATATATATACAGGGTGTTACTTAAGTGTATGTACTTATTTTAAGGTGATTTCTGAGGCGATTTCGAGCCGGAAAGTTCATATGAATGTATGTCCTCAGAAGCTTCGTTATCGATCTACAGGCTGTTGAAGTTGTTGTGTTTTTCGGTTTTTCCAAATTTTTCGAAAACCTTTCTAGATATTACATTGAAATTTTACATATTGTATAAGGGCATGAAGGCCCTTATTTCAACTGAAAAGTTCATTTTTAATTTAACCAGTGGCGTAGATACAGCTAGGTCATGACATAAATTCCACAAAAAAAATGTGTTACGCCACTGTTTTATATGACGCGTTTACACGTTATTCATCAGAAATCAATTCCGAACAAAAAAGGTCTCCATACATTTTCACGTAAAACTCACCGTTTAGGAAAAAATAATTAAAAAGTGTCGTGTCGTTATAAAGTGCATTTATTCCTGACATAGAAACTATTTACAGAAACTGAACAATCAAGGGAAAAACTTTTGTGCAGTCATTCATAAAAAATGCTGAAAATGTCCACCACCCGCTTCTATACAGGCTTCTGCTCTTCTCCTCATTGAACGACGCACTCTTTCAAAAATTCCCGGTGTGTTCTGTATGGTTGCACAGCCCTCAATTATTCTATTGCGTAAGTCTTCCAACGTCTGAACTGGTGTATTATAAACTAGAGTTTTAAGATGCCCCCAGAAATAAAAGTCTAAGCTGTTCAGATCAGGCGATCTCGGTGGCCAGAACTGAGGCCCCTCACGACCTATCCATCGATTTGGGTAAACTGAATTCAAATATTCACGCACCAAAATGCTGAAGTGGACCGAGGCACCGTCGTGCATGAACCACATGTGCTGACGTACTAGAAGAGGGACATTTTGTAGTAATTCAGGCAAATTATTTTGAAGAAACGCACGCTAGGTATTGCCGTCAAGGCGCCTTGGAAGAAAGAATGGTCCAACTAAAAAATCTCCAATAATACCAACCCACACGTTGACTACAAATTGCTGCTGAAATTTTGTTTCTACTATAGCATGAGGGTTCTCTTCGCTCCATAAATGAGCATTACGAAAATTTCTGATTGCTTCTCTGGAGAAATTTGCTTCATCCGTGAAGATAACTTGCCTGTCGAAATGAGGATTTTCTGCAACCTTCTGGAGAAACCACATGGAAAAATTCCTGCGTGCTGGAAAATCTCGTGGAAGGAGAGCTTGCACTCTTTGCAGATGATACGGATACAGCAAATATTCTCTCAAAATTTCCCATACAGTTTTGTGGCAAATATTCAACACACTCCCAATTTTGCGTGTACTAGATCCTGGATTCTGTTCAATTTCATTGAGAACAGCCTCCTCTACTTCCGCCGTCCTCACTGTACGAGGTCGTCCCACTCGGTTTCCATTTTGTAAACTGCCATATTGAGACAGTCGCAGATGGATGTTTGTGAATGTTCTACTATCGGGAACAGCACGGTTGGGAAATCTTTCTTGGTAAAGACGCCTGGCTTGTTTAGCATTGCCGTCAGCCAGACCATAGACGAAATGCATGTCGGTCATCTCCGAAATAGCATAATTGACCATTTCTCTTACTTTTATGAAGACAAAACACTTGGAAAACAACAAAAGAACAAATTTTAAACTAGTTATTGCCTGCCAAGAATAAGACTGACATGACAGGATTATTAACGAAATACATAGCGATGTTTCCTTATCAACGGCCAGAGCTCACTTGTGTTTTGTGACATATCCTTATCTTGTAAATAAACTGCACGTTATAACGACACGACACTTTTAATTATTTTTCCTAAACGGTGAGTTTTACGTGAAAATGTATGGAGACCTTTTTTCGGAATTGATTTTTGATGAATATCGTGTAAAACGCGTCATATAAAACAGTGGCGTAACACATTTTTGTGGAATTTGTCATGACCTAGCTGTATCTACGCCACTGGTTAAATTAAAATGAACTTTTCAGTTGAAATAAGGGCCTTCATGCCCTTATACAATATGTAAAATTTCATTGTAATATCTAGAAGGGTTTTCGAAAATTTGGGAAAAACCGAAAAACACAACAACTTCAACAGCCTGTAGATCGATAACGAAGCTTCTGAGGACATACATTCATATGAACTTTCCGGCTCGAAATCGCCTCAGGAATCACCCTTAAAATAAGTACATACACTTAAGTAACACCCTGTTATATATATATATATATATATATATATATATATATATATATATATATATATATTGAGATGTTCAGAAAGAGGTAAAGGAAGGATCGTACAGTTTGAATGACAATTTAGTAATAAAAGGGTGATATCAAGCTCGATACATATGCGAGACATTTTTTATAGAAATCTGGTTCACGATGTGGTTAAAATAGATGTGTTGTGTATAATTTGGTCTGAATATTATTTACATAGTTTGGTTTCATCATAAAAAGCATTGTGCTACCAACAAAGATGTCAAGAATGTTAAATACACCTATTTTCGTAAAGTCAATTTAGCATTTCATTTTTTCAATAAAACTCAATTTTGTAGGGTATTTTGGCAAGTGAACACTTTACAGGTGTTTAAACATAAATTGTATAGTTAGGTTAAGGATATTGTATAATTAGTTTTCGAAAGCAGGAAATGTAGAAATTTAATAAAAGGGTTATCATATGACATATTAGACATTTTTCGCAAATATTTCTGGAAGCAACTAAGTGACGAACATTGTGAATTAAGTTTAACAGCAAGAACAATGATTAAAACAATTTAGCATAAAGACATTCATGGTGATATACATTTTTATAATAAAATTTCAATAAGTGTGTTAGACGAAGAGACTTTTTAATGCAACAATATATGACTCTATGCATTAGAAAGATTAGTGAAAATAATAAAGACAAGCATTAAAAACCTCGAACATAACATTTTGTGTGTTAAAAACATTTTTAAATATGTGTTATTTCCAATTTTAGATTTAAGTTTGGTTAGGTTATAATTTCTAGGTTTTTCCATAATTTTATAGTTTTTTCATGTTATTAGGCTTTAATTTTGCTCTTAAAGCAATTAATAACGTTCTTTCACAGGATCTCACTGTTTTTATAAGGATACTTTGCTTTTTACCGCAAAATTGTGAAATTTTAGGTAAATCTAGAATATTTTACATAAACTCAAAATTCTTTTAAATTCAATATTTCTAACACTAAAAGTGTTTTCTTATGTAAAATTGCCTCAGAATTCCGTTTATGTTATTAGATTAAGTGTAGCTTGTAAGTTTAAATAGTTATAAGCATATTCAGCTTAGAGTAAGTGAGTTCGTATATTAATTTTAGGAACCATAGCTTGTTAGGTGTCTTTTTGTTCAAAATTTTATGTAGTTTTCATTTTTGTTGTTAGTTTTTAGATTCGATAAAGTATAAGAAAGTTATGGCCAAATTTCCATTTTAGTCCAAATTTGTAAATGTTTCGACCAATAAGAGCCTTAGTTACTTAGGTAATATGGCTGAAAAAAAATTGAATTTTTAGTAACAACCAAAAAGGTATAAAAGGAATTGCTCTGGACTCTCTAATCTCTCTCTAGTTTTGTTAAAATTTAAAATAAGGTTAAAGCAATGTTGTGCATTTGTGAAAAATAGAGTAAGTTGTCATAACCTGATTAAACCATCGTAAAGAAAGTTACGTTTTACGAATAAAATAATTCGAGAGCAATTGTTTTTATACTGGCGGTTAAAATAAAATAGTTCGGTCTCCGATACCTGCTGATGTTCGTAAAATAATTAAACGAATTGATTTGTGTTACGTTTTTTTGTTGTTAAGAATTTTTCGTGTTATCGTATTTAATTTAATTCCGTATCTACCAAATTAAAAGCATATTTATTTGGTTACTGGTGTTTTATTTCTACGTACAATTCCTTCTTAATAAAATAAATTTGATCCGGTACCTAAAATAAAAGTGATAATAACAAAAGTTTGGATAACTATTAAACATTTCTTTTTTCGATAACAATCATTAAGTTTTAATCTATTTAAATAAAAATTACCAAATTAAAATAAGTGACTGGAGTGGCCGATTTGGAAAGAAAACATCATTTGCATTTGGAAGTTGCTGTCATCGATAATCCAAGTACCGGTTAGCTGCACATGGATGTATGGTAACAGCTAGAACCGAGTGGAAAGTACCTGCATCAATTTGGAACTATTCAAAGACATCCACCTGCATTGAGGACTGTATATGTGAGACACATTTTGTATATAACCCTATTTTATTGTGGACATTTAGTTGATAAATTTCCTGCAATTCATTATTCATTAGATATATGTATTGGTATATTATTTCAAACAATTACTTGGGTAAACACTTGTAAAGTAATCAAAATTTTTAAATTATTTTCATTGTTGAACTTAAACAGTAAATTTCTAAATTATTTGACAATTTTGACATCATTAAATTCATTCAATCACATTACAACGCATGTGTTGGAGGTAAATTCTATACAGAGTAAATTTTATACAGTTGTAGAAATTTTATAAAGTGTAAATCTTATACACACATTCACATCTAAATATAAAGTTAATTTTCCAAACTAAATACCTTTGATCCCTATCCCCATTTGAGATTGAGCTAGTCCGGTGCAAAAGTTAAAAATCCATTATTAATTTAATTAATTATATCACACATATAATTTTATTATCCAACTAAATATTTTATTTCCTCAAATTTAAATCCTCAATATAATTATAAAATTTTATTATAAGCCAACATTACAATATATATATATATATATATATATATATATATATATATATATATATATATATATATATATATATATATATATATATATTAGTTCATTCCATTGAGATACATTTCAATTTTCGAACAGTTTCGAAATTATTAAAAAAAACAAAAATCGCCGATTTCTAAAAACTCAAATATCTCCGTAATTATAAAACATATAACCATCAAAATACACCCACATATCACACACAATTAAAAAACACCGAACGCGTTTCAATAGCTACGCTAGATCATCAGCGGTCGACTAGGGCAGACTAAAGAAAATTTCTAACATATACCATCAGCGAGTAACGCATCGTCACTAATCTGGTGAAAGTGAAAGTTATGAAAGTTTAATGAGTTCAGAGTAGCCTAAAGGTCCTTGATTCATTAGAATTTGCTTGTTTTCGAAGTTTTCTAAACTTTCATAACAATCAAGTTCGTGCTTATTACTAACATGTTTGATTAATGATACCTCATCTACTACATGATTTTTATCAAACATATGTAGGGCTACGGCAGACTTGTCCCAACGTTTGTATTTTATATGAGCTAAATGTTCTTTAAAGCGAACTTTGATAGGTCGTTTCGTTTGCCCCACATATATTTGTTCACAATTTTTACAATTAACCTTATAAATTTCCGACCTATCCTGCCTATCCACTTTATCTTTTGGATTGCCTAAAGGAGTTTGCAAACTATTATCTGAAGTAGTAACTGTTTTCAAATTAATTTTGGAAAAGATTTTAGGTAGAGCTCTTGTACAAGGAGGATAGTTTGGTAACTTTACATACTTTGTTTCTATTTGTTCTCTAGCGTTACCTAATGTAGTTACGTTCTTAACCCTCATCTTACGTGTTTGTTTCCTAACTATATTCACAACCACTTCATCTGAAAACCCATTGTATGCAGCAATTCCTTTAATGGTGCGCAATTCTTTATTATAATTTTGAACTGAAAGAGGAAAATTAAGCAATCTATGAACCAAAAAGTTAAAAGCCGTTAGTTTATGCTGTCTACAGTGATTTTAGTCATTGGTTATGAATCTTTTAGTGCTGGTTTCCTTACGATAAATATCTATATCTAGTTTACTAACATTTCTTGTTACCAGAGTATCATGGAACGGGAGACTGTCATTTGCATCTATCCCATAGGTAAATTTGATCGTCGGAAATTTAGAATTATAGTTTCTACAAAGTTCTCAACGCTACAAATTTTAGTATTAAGGATGGCAAACACATCATCCACGTATCTAATCCAAACTCTAGGAAAATAAGGCAAATCGCGTTTTAAGTCGGTCTCAAATTTACCCATGAATGGATTGGCTATAAACGGAGATAAGCTATTGCCCATTGTCGTACCATATTCTTGCTGGAAAAAAAGTATAGAAAGCCCGATTTACGGCAGCTATTTTGCTGGCTGACAAAAGGTGGTCAACCCATGAAAGGTTCTATGGCGCGGACATCCCTAACATTGAAATGGAGTTTGAAAACTTGAGTTCTAAGCCATTCATATTTACAGCAGGAAATGATCTGTCCTTCTTGGCGGATACAAGCCAACACTGCGTTTTGTCGGCGTTGAACATGAGTAGATTATTCCTTCCTTATTCAAGGACACGTTCTAAGTCACTGTTGATTGAGGCTGCCATTTTCACCTTAACCTCCTATCTAGACTCGTGGGAAAACTGAGAAGAGCTACAATGTAGAGTGCTGTCATCTGCAAAGCAATGGATCGGATTAGTTGTTGAGGAAATGACGTCTTTTATGTACAGCACAAAAAGTGTGGCAGCAATCACTGATCCTTGGGGTACTCCCGCGTTAATAGTACTTTCTTTCGAAAAGAAGCCATCGACGACAAAGTGTATACGTATTTTGTCAAGTAAGCTGGATTTCCAATTGATGAGCGTATCGGATAAGCCAAACCTGATCAAATGCTCTTGAAATATCTAGAGCTACTACGACTGTTTCACCGGACTCTCTAGTGTGTTATTCCAAAGTTGGGTGACATGAAAGAAGATCACCCGTTGAACGACTTTGTCTGAAACCATAATGGTGGTCGTTTAAGGGTTTATTGGACTCGAGGAACGAAAGTAGCTGGTGATTGATGTCTTTTTCATGATTTTCGACAGAATGGAAGTGATAGCTATTGGTCGATAGTTTGAGGGATCGGTTTTGCCGCCCATTTTAGGAATAGGCAGGACATTTGCCAAATTCCACAATGAAGGAAACTCTCCAGGTGACATGGACATGTACTAAAGTTTTTACTGATGGCTCTAGCTAATGACCAAAATTTACGACCACCCACAGGACATGAGACTAATTCTTTGCATTTACGTTCTTCAAGCATCTTTTTGGCCTTGGGGATGATGCTTTTGCAACTATTTCTTGCGGTCATATAGTTGGCGTGATTTTCGATAGATTTATTTGATTTCCATATGGTATACAGTTTATGCTTTTGCGATAATGCATCAGTGCAAGCCCTATTAAACCAGGGTTGGGGACAGGCATGACCTGCACGATTACGTTCTTTGGGAATGTATAACTCCATACCCATCATTATAACTTCATTTATTGAAAGAACAATGTTTGAAGAGGAGTCCATTTAAAACAATACTCACGTCAGAGGAAGGTTGCAAAAAAATCTCGCAGTTCGCTCTAGTTAGCTAATTTAAAACACCACATAGTTCTGTCTGTTTTTCGAGTAACAGTGGGATTGGATACAGAGGAAGTTATTTCGATTAGGCTGTAGTCTGATTGACTAAGTGGGGAAAGGGCTCTTGTTTCATAGACAAGTGGGTTAGTTGTAAGGAATACGTCCAGCAGTTGTGGAGTATGGTTAGGATTGTCAGGGATGCTGGTTGGTTCGCAAATGATTTGTGTAAGATCACAGGATACAGTAAATGCTTCTGCTCTATGACCTGCGGGATTAGTAGTAGATGAAAAATGAAGCCAATTGGAATTGTGGGCATTAAAATCTTCCAAAATTTAAATATCGCAAGATGGAAACTGTGATAAGAGGTAGTCTATTTTCAGACTAAGGTAATCAAAAAGATCGTGGAAGTTGAGAGACCTATACAAAAAAAAAATAGTAGAATTTCACAAATTGGGGCCCAGAATGTTTGAACCAAATCGCGCTAAATTTGTTGTTTTCCAAAGTGGGCATCAGCTTACAAAATACGTTGTCCTTGCTATACGCACATACTCCGCCTTTAAGACGAAAGTTACAGTGGGGGTTGTATCTGAGAATTTGCAGGACAGGCGAATCAGTGCTTCCAGGGGAGACTTGTGTTTCTGATAGAAACAGACTGTCCGGATGCAATTGTTCAAGGTGTTGGTGAACAGCATTAAGATTCGACCTGATACCACGTATGTTGCAGTAATGAATCCAGATGTTGGTACTTTCGATGACCGAGGTCTCTTGAGTTCTGCCCTCCTGGATACCCGAATGGGACAGAATTCTATTCCTGGCAGATCTTGCTCTTCTTAGTCTTGCTTTTCAAATTGACGAATTCCCCCCCCCCCCCAGAATCCTTGGGACGGATCGACGAATCGATGTGAGAGTGTGGGTTTCTCGCCCTATTCACCTGGGGTATAGCGTCTGTTTTAGAATTCGTCATTTTAAGGGTTTAGCCGTTACAACGCCACGCTTGACAAGTGCGTGTTGGTGAGTACATAAGGGATAAAGGAGGAAGTGACCAGCAGCCCTTACCGAGCTCAGAAAATTGGAGCATCAATATTAAGGAGCCCATGGTAAAGGTGGTGGTATTGCATCGGGCGGCATGGGGTATACATGCCTTCCACGTATGAAGTTGTAGAATATTAGAGCTGAAAAGGAAGCATTAATTAGTTTAGATTGCATCTTACAAGAAAACATTTTTTTTGTACGAATGCTTAATAAAGTAATTGTTCTTAAAACAAAGCAGAATATT
This sequence comes from Vesta saturnalis, assembly GCA_036346205.1. Lineage (NCBI taxonomy): Eukaryota > Metazoa > Arthropoda > Insecta > Coleoptera > Lampyridae > Vesta > Vesta saturnalis. The sequence continues at coordinate 8,574,828 of JARFJB010001851.1, read as the reverse complement.
CATTAACCTAATCTAATTAAAAGATCGTGCATAAGTTGTATAGTACCCCAATGTTTATGGTTAGTTTCGTAGGTGTTGACAGCATTAAGATTGAAATAAATTGTTTACTTTGGATTATTATTTAGGTTCCAACTTGCATATTATTGCCAGTTTAAACTAATCAAATCTGTTTATTATTATCGTGAAACTTGACTTTTCTATTTTGTTTAACTTCCTTTTTATTTAATTGAAGGGTAATAATAAATAAGGATAATGACCCTGTTAGCCATTCCGACTTTAATTACCCACTTTTAGGGTCAACTAGTTACAGTTAAAATTAAATATAGTAACAATGGTAAAAGTTAGATTACATTTAAAATTTGCCGTCAAAGATAAATATAATATAAAATAATATGAAATACAATGTTATAATTAAACTTAGAAATTGATATAGTACCAAATATAAAATTTCAATCATATATATTATTTACGCACCTTTTTTATTTATTTAAGGAACCGTTTCACACTTTACAAAAATTCTACTGTTTTGATTTTTATTATTATTTTCGTTTATTATTAATATTCAAACCGACAAAAATCTATTCAAAAGCATCGTACTTCGTATTTAAATTAAATTAGGTTGTACCATACGGGACTTGCTTGCATTTATTAGAAAAAAGGAAAAGTATTTAATTTAGAATTCCGATTACAAATTAGAGCTAGTTATTTGTTTGTTTTATCTATTCATATGCTTTTACTTTAAACTTTGGATTATGGATTCGATTCGGTTATTTATTTCTATCATTTACTCTAATAAAATGACTTACGACAATGCTTACGCCTGGGTTTGTTATAGAAAGGGGTTTACTAAATACAAAGCTGTGCATTTTTATGAATCACATCTGGTCTATTTCTCCTCCAATTACAAATACGTATTAATTACTGTTTCATACTCCCCGCTGGCGTGTGATAAAATAACTTACTGCTTAAGTTCAAGACAAAAGGGAGGTATTTGCCCTTTCACCTTACTTTACAATTCTACGAGTCTAACACATCTGGTATGGGTTTAAAAGAGATAGAAATACAATTATTTAGCAACCCCAAATGTTTACGCGCCTTTTTTACACGTTACAGAAATTCTACTGGTTAAATTATTATTGTCTGGGTATAAAAATCTGTTCAAAAACTCACCCCTACGGTACAGTAACTTTATTGGGTTAGAAATTCACATTTTAATCGCTAATCGAAGGTAGAGGCTGGAGCCACCCCAAACACGTCTTACCGCTTTGACGACCCGAACTAAAACTGGGAGCCATATTGTATTTTTACACAATTAAATCGATATTTTCAACGATGCATAACAACCTACGTACGAATAAAAATTGTGGGAAATATTAATTGTTTGCATTTTACATCAAGTAGCCATGATTAACAATAAAACAAACTTTATTATAATGCGACTAACTGTCAAGTTGTATTAGTTTATTGATTATGTAGATAATTAGTATTGCAGTGTTGTATTATTAAATGATAAATTTATAATTGTTTTTTCTTTAATTATTTGTAATGGCGACCTTTCCAACAAATGAACAATATGATATGTTTTGTACATACATGAAGTGCTACAAAAACTCACGTCATGCTGCTCAAGAATATCTAACGAATTTTCCAGAGCGTAGGCAACCGGACATGAAAATAGTTGCAAGATCAGATTCATAGGAACATAAACGTGGTTCCTGAATTTGAGGAATTAACTTTAGCCTGTGTGCAAGTAAATCCGAATTTATCGACTCGAGAAATTGAAGCTCAAGTTAATGTGTCTAAGACTAAATCATCGAGAATGAAAAAAAAACACAATTTCCACGCATATAAATTACTCATTGCGCAGGTTTTGCGACCAAATGATAATATCCGTAGAAAAGCATTATGTAGAGGGTTTTTAAATAAAATTCCAGAAAGTGGTGATTTTATAAATCAAGTTTTATGGACTGACGAATCCTACTTCTCCAATTGTGGATTATTTAATCGCCATAATGAGCAGCATTGGGCACAGCAAAATCCACACATGGTAGTTCCACGGCGAAACCAGGTTCGTATCGGCTTTAATGTTTTTTTGTGGTATGTTGGGAAATCGTCTAGTTGGTCCTATAATTTTTTATGGAACCTTAACAGCGCAGCGTTACATTGAAATTCTGCAAACATAGCTTGAAGACTTATTAGATGAGCTACCTTCGGCACAAAATGTTCAAATATGGTATCAGCAGGATAGCGCTCCCTCACATAATGCTGGCAATGTTATCCGATATTTAAATGACCGGTTTGATACACCCAATCAGTGACCGGCCAGATTCGCAAATTTAACACCTCTGGTGGTGGCAGCCTTTAACGGTGTTCATCGAAATACATTGCGAACAGTTACTAACAGTGTTATAAAACGGTATCGATTGTGTGTACATGAAAACGGCCAGCACTTTGAACATTTATTGTAATGTATCATGGTTTTAGCATTTACTAATACCGCGGTGTATCGTTGTGTCTAATTTGTTTAATAAATAATTTTTACTTGCAAATTGTTGATCATGGCTACTTGATTTAAAATGAAAACAATTAATATTTCCCATAATGTTTTATTCGTACATTGGTTGTTATACATCGTTGAAAAGAGAAAAAAATTCCATTTAATTGTGTAAAAATCCAATATGGCGCCCATTTAAAATAAGAAAGTTCCTGTATATATCTTGGAAACCGCCATCTTGAATTTTATTTTGACATCATTTTTAAGTGTGGCTCATCGAAGCAAGTAACTTTGAACTCAAACTTTTTTTCATATCTTTTATAATTACCGAGATTTTAGAAAACGGCGATTTTTGTATTTTTTTTTAAATAATTTCGAAACTGTTCGGAAATTGAAACGTTTCTCAACGGTATCGAATTTGGCCCAAAAATGGCACAGTATTGCCCATTTGACCAAACATCTATGTTTAATAATAAGAAAGTTACCCTTACTACTCTACTCTGTTTGGGACACCCTATATATATATATATATATATATATATATATATATATATATATATATATATAGTTATAAGAGACACAATGTTGGGCAGAATTACATGATGATTTAGAAACTGGCAAGAAAATAGACCATTGTTTCCAAGTTTCCGATTTATGAGAGCAAATCTGAAAATCCTTAAAATCTTCAATCAACGTTGACTCGTTAGTTGTTAAAAATACAGTAAAATCTTGAATAGGTTTTTAATAGATAATTTTAAGATTAATTAAACTTACTACTCAAAAATAGTTTTAGTCACTGCTTTTTGAGTTACAACCCTAACTTATCTTTTTTTAAATAGCAACCATAAGTGAACGTTAGCTTATTAAATTCTTTATTTTAATTATTTCTGTTAGTTGGTTTTTCTTTGTACATCTTGTCTTTTATTGTTCCCCACAAAAAGAAGCCTAACGGAGTAATATCCGGTATTTTAGGAGGCCAACAAATTGTACCACGTGTTGCAATTGTATTTGGAAATCTTTCATTCAAGTAATTCATATCTCTAATCGAGTGCTGGAGCTCCATCTTGCTGAAAATATTGCAGATTGCGAATTGTATTCAAAGGTACATTATCCAGCATTTCTTCCAAATTGGTAATTAAAAATCTTTCGTATGCTTTTGCGTTCAAATTTTCATTGTAGAAATAAGGTTTTGTACCAAGAATTCCACACCAAACATTTACAGAAAGCACTTGTACTGTGAGATGTGGATTATCTGCAGACCAAAACAGGTATTTTTTCTATTAAAAATTCTATTGTTAGTGAATTTTGCTTCATCGGTGAAAATTTTTGATCTATCTCAAAATTACGAATAAACCAATTAGCATATTCCAATCTTCCTGTAAATCAGTTGGATATAAAGTATTTCCTACGTGGTGGCGATGTAGCTTTCGTCCATATTTCTTTAAAATTAATCTTGATTCATTTTAGAAACACCACAATCCATTCCTATTTTCCTAATAGACGCAGTTGGTTTGAAATCTGAATATGGCAAAACATTGGTTGCAGTTTTAACGTTAAAATTTTTTGGCGCATCCTTTGGTTTGGTAAGGGATCCATATATTTTTAATTTTTCTTCCATTTTACCAAAAATACGCTTATTTGGTTGACGTCATTCCATACAAGCCTGAAAGTATAACTCAAGCGCTGTCTGAATCACGCTCGCATGGATAGTAGCAAAACAACATGTCGTTTCTTTCTTCAGTGGAATACATTTTAGAAACTTTTCAAACGCACTTCAGCAGTAATTATTATCAAAGCAAAACGAACTTATTAAGTTTGATAAATGCAATAATTAAACTTAATGATATTTGATAATGCGTTAGAATATTGTTTTTACTAGGCGATTTTCAGTTGTTCTATCATAGCCATAGCAATGTGTTTAAGTAAATGATTTTTTCATTTTTAACTTAATATAGTTGAAATCAAAAAGATATAAGGCATTTAATAGGCTAACTTTCACTTATGGTTGCTATTTAAAAAAGGTAAGTTAGGGTTGTAATTCGAAAAGGAGGATTAAAAATTTTAACGAATTTCAGTTTTCTCAAATAAATCGGCCACAATGGTCAATTTTCTTGCCGAGTTCTAAAGCTTCATGTAATTTTGCCCAACTTTGCTAATTTAACCAATGTTATATCTCTTATAATAACAATGTTACTCATACAACGTAGTGAGATTTTTCACACGCTGTATATATATATATATATATATATATATATATATATATATATATATATATATATATATATATATATATGGTATGGATCCTTGGGGAACTCCTACCTATCAAGGCAGGAGTTCCCCAAGTATTCATATTAGGACCTACATTATTTCTCCTCTTTATTAATGATATTGTAGAATTCGTAAATTACTCTCTGTATTTGTATGCTGATGAAACTTCTGCGCTAACTTCAAACCACAGCATCCACGATCTTGTGAATAATATCAACGTTCTCTTAATGACGTTAGAAAATTGGTTTGTCAGCAACAAACCACATATTGATTATACTAAAACTAATTTTCTTGTATTTCGCTCAGCTAAACAAAAAAGCGGTATTGTTAGTGAGTAGGTAAGTTTGGAGACTTCTGGAACACACCACATTTCCAAGGACCCACATTTCCGAGGTTACCACTTTATCAAGGCTACCACCTGACCAAGGTTGCACAATTGCATTGTCTGACCTACTTTCACAAAGCCCCACACTCCCAAGGTTATACAACAGTGGCCTACTGTACCAAGTTCACAAACCATGAAGGCCACTCGTATGCCCTACTTCCTCGAGGTCCCAAAAGCTTTACACAATACCAAGGTCAGTCATCTCATACATTAGAAGGTCATTTGTGATGACCACGCACTAAACGCTACATGTGTACCCTATCTATTCACCTTACTTTACGCTTAGCTGATACACACTCTAGAAACAAAAAAAAAAGAAAACGATATGTTAATATATTTATTTCCTGTATAAACAAAAGACATGTACAATTGTACTATTTAGAAATATGATTCTCTTTAGGAATAAAGCATTTTGATTTAGTACAAGTACAAAAGGTTCTTTCCACTTCCGTTTCATTACATCTGCGTGGACGTGGTGCAAGTAACTGAGCATACGTGCAGCGTGGCGCCCATCGGAGATGCTCCTGTAGCGGATTGTCAGATGGTTGCCATCACCATAGTGATATATCAATTGGAGCGTTTACAATATATCTGTCTATCTGTCTGTTTATATTTGTCAGTTGGTCTGTCTGTTTGTATGTAAAGCTGTCGACGCGCTTAGTCAGTTAGTCTGCGTCTGGTCTGCGGTCGCACTATTGGCGTCGCCGTTTTTCTGGAAAGAACGCGTAAGTAGTTGGAGAGCTGTGTCAGTCATACTTACTATGTCTATCTCGATCACTAGGAATGACCACTTATCGAAGAGCTTGATTACGATAGTGGATGAGTTCATAAATCCCACCAATCTCTTCGACAGTTTCCAATATCATCTCCAGATGTATGATGCCGTGATCATAACCACTGAGTACAGCTAGGCTTATAACACTATTCCAGTCAAGGTACAATGTTAGTAGCTTAGTGTGGGCCCGGTCGAGCTGCTCTTCAAGAGAGCTCTCCGTAATCACGAAATCATAATTCCGGACGAATGGTAGTATTGTGGTCAGCTGCAAAGACAGAAGTGTTATTATAAAAGTGGTACGAAGGGAATACATACTGTAAATGTTAGACGTTCTCATGTGATGATGCGATGTGCGTAAAAGAGCCAGTATCACCCTGCAATTATCAAAAAAGCAGAATTGCTTTGAGCGGCACTGTCTGTCGACGCCATCGCACACATAATGTTGTATACGGGGGGAAGAATAGTGCGATCAATAGTCATAGGGATGTGGGTATTCCAAACCAGGCATCGTCCATTTCTTTGTCTTTACTACCGTGGAGGTCATCGTCAGTGTCATCCTCGTGGTCCTGGACCTCCTGAGCAACGTCGGCGTCATCGTCATCTGGAACCCTGTCAGAGTCAGCGTTGTCGTTCAGTAGTATGTCATCAGTTACCATTTCCTGTGCACGGTTTTGTACGGTCAGGTCTAGGGCGCTTTCGTAACGTCTGTATATGTTACCTGTTATAGAGTTCATTATGTCGTCCTCATCGCTGCTCTCTTCCACGATGATTTCGTTGCAGAAGTCTGTCTGGGTAAGTAAGCGTTTCTGGCGGAGAGCGTCATTGTCGTAGTCGTCGGAATCGTAGCTGCAGGCAGGGTCCATTACCATGTCAGAGTAGTAGTCCCCAGTGTTGAGGTGTTCATTGCCACAACAGGAGGAACATAATCCCACAACACTGCATCTATCACTATCAGTATCAGTCTCGTCGTGTATTACGGTGTCGGCATCCAGGTCATGCTCCTGCTCAGAATCCAGGACTACGATCGTCATCTCATATATTTCGTCGTCACTGGTTTGGCAACCCACGGAGATGGGGAAGAAACCTGAGGGGTGGGAGTTGGTGAGAGGACGGGGAGAGGTGTTAAAGACGCCAACGGGATAAAGGAGTCGGGATAATTAAATGCCTCAGGCGATGGCGATCGGGGGATCCCATCAACCTGAGGGATAGGAGTTGGTGGGAGGACGGGCATGGAGATTACTGCCTCAGGCGACGGTGTGCGAGAAAGCACATCAACCTGAACAAAAAAAAAATATTAGAAGTGTATCAATACCAAAAAAAGAAAATTTTCCCTGAGGTAATTCAGCGTTGCCAGATGACGGAGAAGTTGATCTAGAAGAATTCATGGTAAGTAGTGGTTATTCGGTACTGTAGAAGCAGTTGTACGAATGATTTCTACTGTTTTCGTTTCGCTAAATATAGGTGTTTCCCCTACTAAAAACGTTTTTCATGCATTTTTAGAAGACATTTTTCAAGGTTTTCCTGGGGGGAACTTAGAATAATCTTCAAAAAACCTTTTTGGACATGTAATATTTTCATTAAAGTATTTTGTGGACTTAGAATAATTTCATTAAATTCTTGTTGGTACTTAGAAAATATTTCAAAAATCTTTTTGGGCATGTAATATTTTCATTTGTGCCCGAATTTCACTAAATTCTTGTTTGGGTTTAAAAACTTTTCAAAATCTTATATACTACTTGATGTATGTATATATGTATTTACACGAAGAATATTTGCCTTTAGAATCTACAAGCCAAAATGCAGCTAGCGCCGTAGAGGGCAATACAACACCTGCAATTAACAGAGGTAAGAAAGCGCTTTCACCTATTATTGTACCAGATAAGTAATTTATGTTCTTTGACTTCCTAGGTGGTCGTATTACTATCCGTAGTAATATTCTCATAGTACTCCGTGATAATACCCCCATCCTACGGGTGTTGTTGACAGCAAGACCTCATACTGATCACGTGCAGGAGATGATGGAGCTACTCCATGAAGGTGGTGCTGAGGGCGGCCTGGTGGTGCTGGGGATTGCTGTATCTCCGACTACTCAGACCTTTGAGGGTGTTGTACCTGATGATCAGTCGTCTACATCGACAACACGTTTAGAGGGTGGGGGTAGTAGGAAATCCATTCGAGGGTTTGCTGAGCCCTGCTTTTACCGCAGAATTTGTGGAAGAGTGGTCGTACCAGAGTTCTACGGTAGAAGTAGAGGTCAGGAAACATATTTCTGAGAGCATCTTGAGCCGCAGTTGTATCGACGAGTTTGATCGGGAGTGGAGCCTGATGAACTGTTCGATACAATTGGAGCAAATGGACACATTATCAGAAAGTATCCTCAGTGCTACGGCTGCTGCAGACTTTTTGGATGAGGAATGGTCGATAGATGACTTATTATTATCTAGGAGTCCTGCAGCGCCGATGCTACAGTTACCTGCGCCATCACTGATGAGGGATATAGTGGAAAACGCAATATCTTCTCCCCAGAGTGCACTGAGCCCTACTTGCGCCGTGGAGTTTCTGGAAAACAATTGGTTATAATCCATTGTTTCCAGTCCAAAGTACATAGTGGGGGGATCTACAGTGCTGGGTAGAATATGTGTGAGCAGCAACACTCGATCCCGATTACCCTTCCTATCCAACTCGTACACAACTATACCCCTCAACCTGCGATATCCATATGCCATAATTCCATTCCTGGCGATATGTTACGTTGCATCCTCGTTCGCATCGCTGGATATGATTCTACTGATAACAGTTGTAATTAATCAAATAAAGTAAAGAAAGCAGATTTGTAAAAAACTGTGTTACCAAAGGAATCATAACAAAACACGTAACACAACCCTTACTTTTATATACTTTTTGTTACAGATCGTAACAAAGCGTTTGAATGCGAATGTCTGAAGAAATTTTCGAGAAAGGATTCTTTACTTCGACATCAAAAAACTTCATGTTGGATAAGGATACCAGTAACTATCCCACCTTTTGGAGCGCAGGAGGTTGTGTCGCAAAATCATACTACAGGTAGCAACACGGTGCAAGCCGGTACTGTCGACAACAATGTGGAACACAAGCGTGATAGTGATTCCTTTGAGAAACCAGGACCATCAGGTTTGAACAACTCAAGGAAGCGTAAGTTAAATCAACTCAATGACTCTGTACAAAAAAAGAGTAACACAAGTGTTGATATTGTACACTGCACTGATTGTTCAATCGGTATGGTTTTCAAGGACACCTTAGAAGCAACAGGCATAAATCAAATGTATGTCTACTCGTTGCTGCTGGGGTTGAAGTTATTCGGAATGCGTATAAACATCGGATTGTTTCGCATAGACTATCCTCAAGCAATAGTCACACTGATGCGCAAACGTTTATGGGGGACGTGAAAGTTAATGTTTTGAAACTAATACAAATTCAGTTGCAGAAACACTTCTCCTTAAAGTGTAATGTTGAGTTATTTGGTTTGTGCTTTTTGAACAGTAGAGAAAGCACAGAACTTAAATCCTTTCAGACTAAATATGATATTCTAAGTGTTGAGATGGTGGTGGAAGATTATTTCCAAAGCATAATGGAAATTTTGGATGCCAAACAATCTGAATTTCAGCATGAAGATTCTGGTAAGTGTGAGTCATGAGTAGTAGGGTGGTGCATTATTAACATATGCTGTTATGTAGGGTGGTCGCTGGTGAATTTCGTATATTTAGAGGTAAACATGTTGAGATTTTCTCCCACTACGGGTTTATCATATATGAATGTCCCGCCTGAAATTTCGCAGAAACATGCCATAGTGAATGAGAAGAATAGTGATAATTGCTGCTTTGCATGGGCTATTGTATCAGCATTAGTGACACCGAAGGGTCTACCACAGCGGACAACTTCTTACCCTGATTTCAGAACGTTATTCAACTGGAATGGTGTAGAATTTCCTGTTAAGTTGACTAACATTGCAACGTTCGAGTCCAACAATAATATCTCGATCGATGTTTATGGACTGGTGGATACGTATCGTGATGGTCATCGTATTCCTGATTTAGTGGGTCCTCTCTAAAGCCAGTCAGTTCATGTTAATTTACTACTATTAGTCAGTAACCAAACCGATAATCAGCATTATGTATGGATCAAAATTTTTTCTCGTTTACTTAGCAGCCAAATAACCCGGCGGAATGGGGCAAAATATTTTTGTGATTCATGTCTTTATTATTTTAGAACGCAGGAGCAATTAACTCGACACGTGTCTCATGACTGTAATTTCGTATACACAAAATGACCTGGCGTAATTCAAAGAAAAGACAGAACCGGGGAGTTCTATGCGGAAAACATACTTGCGTTTCGAAACTATCAAAATCAGATGTCTCTGCCATTCGTAATATATGCATACTTTGAAGCGCTATTAGTACCGGTAGATACCTCTGAACCCGATCCTGAACAACCGTTTACGACAAAGACGTGTAAACATGAGCCATACTCTTTCAGTTATTATATTAAGTGGGGTGTAAACGATTTGTGGTCCAAATTAGAAATGTATAGTGGGGTTAATGCGGCGGAGATATTTATACGACGAATAAAAAGTGATGTAAAACGGATATATAATGAACATTTCGAAGCTATTGTTCCAATGTTACCACTAACTGATGAACAACAGGTGATACATGAACAAAGTCGAAATTGTTATGTATGCGACAAGATTTTTATGGACGATCTTACAAATCCAAAGGTACAAGATCATTGTCATGTCACTGGTATATATCGTGGTGCGGCACATTCAAATTGCAATTTAAACTCAGTTACGCACATTTATCCCATTTTTTTTCCATAATCTCAGTGGTTATGATGTTCATCTGCTTATCAAGCAGTTAGCGAGTGAAACTGAAGAAATTAACGTACTTCCTGTTAATAGTGAAAAATATATAACATTCGGTAAGGATATATTTGTAGATGAATTTGTAAACAGTCGCGGCCATAGGGAAAAGAAGTACTTAAATTTGCGGTTCGTCGGTAGTTGTAGATTTATGGCCGCATCGTTAGATGCGCTATCTCAAAATTTGTCAGACGAGCAATGTATCTCATATTCATAGAGTTTTACGCTTTCGTCAAAGTCCATGGCTAGTACCATACATAGATCTTAACACAGCTCTCCGAAATCAAGCAAGGAACAAATTCGAAAAGGATTTCTTTAAATGTATGAACAATGGTGTATTTGGTAAAACAATGGAGAATGTTGACAAAAGAAGAGTTATCAAGTTATTAACGCATTGGTAAAATAACGGTTGTCGTGTGGGTATAACACGGTACGCCGCAAAACCACAATTTAAAAATTTTATTCAATTCATGAACAACTTATTTGCGGTGGAATTGTCGAAACAGCTTGTTACGTATGACAAACCCGTATATGTCGGGTTTAGTATTTTGGATCTTCCGAAAATTATAATGTATCGTTTTTTACGATATCTTGCGCGGTCATTACGGTAATACTGTGACATTGCTCTGTACAATTCTTTAATTGTCGAGATAACAACTGATGATGTGTATGCCCATATGCGGAATAATGTTGATGAATATGACACATCCAACTATCAAAGCAGTCTGCATGGCATTACAACGAATACATCCGTAGTCGGAAGAATGAAAGATGAGTATGCAGGGAAAGCGATCCACTATTTTTATGGTGCTAGATCGAAATCATATTGTTTAAAGCTTGCTGACAACGAAGTCGTTAAGAAAGCTAAAGGAGTTAAGAAAGTTATTGAAAAAGTGTTGACGGAGGTAGACTACAAAGCTGTTGCAGAGGCGTCTGATAAAATAGTAATGTGTAAAATGCTTGTGTTTCGGTCAACGTTACATGATATTTGTCTTTAGGTCCCAGGATGACAAACGGTATCGATTACGTGATACATGTTCAACATTGGCGTGGGGGCATTGGAGAATTCCGGAATTGGAGAACGTCGATCCACTGAGCGGTTGACTGGAGGTTGCTAGGAAAATTAATTTGTATGATCCAGCAGGTATACGATAGTTTGGGTACTGACACTTGGTAGCTTTAGATATATTCTCTCCATATGGAAACTAGTAGTAATATTAGTTAACGGTAATCTGCAAACCAAGGTAACATCTCAGTTTGAGTAGTCACTGCAATACCGCTCTTTGTGGACTATATAGTATTATTATGTAACAATTTCTTATCAAGAGAATATATACAGAATGTACAAAATAATGTGTGATATAAAGAAATAAACATAATAAACATTTACAATTTTTTATTTAAAAAAAGCGTACAGAGTGTATTGCATTACATATGTATCATACAGATAGTATACATTAGCCAGAGCGCAGTTGTATGATGATTGAGAATGATAGAAACAAACTGGTTCAAATCAGGAAGATCGGGATGTTCATCAAGTTCAATAACGGACTGGGACAAACAGTTTATGATGTAATCTGCTTTCTCTCTACCCTTGACATAGACAAAATCTGTTGGGTGAATCAATCGGTTGAGAATTGTTCGAAAGTGATGTGGCTGTGTATGCCCCTTTTCCCATTTTATATAGTGCTGGTTATGCATTAACCAAGTAGCTGAACGGCGACTCTCTTCATCTAACGTATGCCAAGAGTACGGTGATTTAAAAATATAGTGAGCAATTTGTTCTCCATTAAAAATTGCGAGTTCTTTTGGTATAAAAGCTTTTGAAACTTTAAACCCTTGTACATCAACTATGACGGGAATTGTATTACGATTGTCGTACTGCTTTGGTTAACGCGTTGTACGTAACTAAATGGTCATGGAGTATAAGACAGTATGCGGTCATATTGGCGGATATGTTAGCTGATGTTTCGAATTCTACACGAAGAACTACAGCTTTAGAGTGTAATGCCTCTTTGTGATTTGGGCAATCTACCTCTATCAATGGTGCAGCTGACGTAAATTGCGTAGGTGTGAATAATGGTTGACCATCTCTTTGATAATATGACATTCGGAATTTAGCAAACATTTCATACAACGTAGCAAAGCAATTGTTATTATAATTAACGTTTAAATTGTCATACGGATAACGGTCCGTGTTAAGAAACACCCGAATATTATTTCGTGCACATTTATCGAATCTGCTCATATTTTGCAGAACATTATTCTCTTGCCCAGTTTGAAATCCTATAATAATGTATCTAGGTGTTTCTATACTAGTAGATGTTTTGATTGCCCATGCATATTTATCTGTTGCTGGAACGGCGGGATACATGGGAGTTTCCCAACTTCTAAATGCGACTGTAGTATTTACATTTTTATCAATGTACTTGGTTAACGCCAATTCCTCCGCTAATGCTGGAATGATATGCGGAATTTTCCAATATATTTTATCTATGTTAACTTTTAATGCTTCATCAGCAGTTGCAATTACTGCGTCGTTATCAGTATTCTGCGAATTAAAACCAGTTCTGTCTAATGTTCAAAATCACCTTATTGCAGTCTTCAGCAAAGCCGAGTAGCGGTCGCAAAAACATTAAAATACCCTTTTGCATTTCATTGCGTGCTGTTTTAGGTAGGAAACCAACCCGCATTTTCATAACGAGCGAGATAATTAGATGTCAATGATACCAATCCTTTCATTGTCGACGTTATTCCTACTTTAGTTACGGAATCTACCACTATTGCATTCATTTCGTATCGAATTTCACTGAATAAGGATGCGATACCATTATTAACAAACCGCGCGGTGTTAGAGACAGTATCATCCTGCTTCAACAATCTTCCCTCTACGTAGACATAGCTTTCTGATGGTAAAGTGCACATGTCTTCTTGAATGGGTATCCTGATTTCGTCATTGTTTCCAAATATCGTAGTATATGGCTGATGGGTGTGGAGACTTTTCAAGAATGCTTTATTCTGCGCTGTCAATGCTTTGATAGCTGAACGATTACTGACTCTTGCGTTTCGACGCTTCAATCTTTTATAGTCCACCTTGCTCTGGTTACATGCACATGTATTATACCGCGTCACCATATTTGTTTTAAATGTAGTCCTATCGTTATGACTTCCCCGTTAAAATTGATGAGATATCCGTCTTGGTCTACTATTTTAAGTGTTATTGTTGAAAGGGTAGATGTATTGATAGGTAAATAAATGACATGTTGAGGGGATTCAATTATTTTATATCCAGCTGGCACACTGGGAAGAATTGATGTGTGAAGACTCATCATTTTTAAAACTGCCACTTGTTATATTACACTCGATAATTAAAGTTAATTTTGATAATACTTATAGGATTATCAGAGTTATGCACTTTTTTACCTTGGTAAACAGTCTTGTTAAATCCCAGCATAGGTCCAATGGAATTTTCTACATTAAAGTTAATGTCATGGGTTGATTTCATATTTGCTTTCATAGTATTATTATTCGCTCGTAAAGTAATATATCGTCTTAACTCCTTCACTGTCACGTTAATATACTTATTCAGATCCGTAATTTCGTATGATCCAGGCGGTATTGTAATTCTCTCTTTTCCATATACAAGTTTTCTATTCTTTGAAGTAACGTTTTGTATAGTATTGAAAGATTCAAAACTAGTCAGCCCCATTACATATTCCACCTCATTATCAAGAAAAATCGGTGGATTAAAGGTGGCTTGCAAGATAGAGTTTTTACCGGTAATTGTAAATGTGTACGACATTACGACCACGTAATGGCTACTATCAATCAGAACGAACAGTCATGTAAAAATCGTAGGACCAAATGACCACAGTCGTTTGTGTTTAAGTGTTGCACCTTGGTAAAGTTATAATTAATTATGTTTTTGCTACCATCGCTTTTTAAATAGTGGAGTAATTCAAAGGGTGGTTTAATATGCCCTATGCTATCAAAATATGTAATATGTCTATTACGCTTGATATAAGCTGTCCAGTGTGTTCCCTTGTTATGTTGATCGTCCAGATTCACGATACCACATTCATTTGTATGGATCCGTGTAGGTAAATTATCTCGCATATATATTCCTCTAAAGTAGAGGATCTGTAATTGCTCAACAAATTTTGATAGCTCAATATTACTTAAGGCGTGGCGTGGTAGCTTCAGTGGGAGTTTTTTGCATACGGTTTTAAATATAAGCCTAAACCTCGTTTATATGGTTTTATATATAAACCCTTTCCTAAGGATGCTGCTTTCATTGCTTGATTGTGTCGTTTGGTTTCTTATAACGCTTTTGTCGCAGATTTTGCGTCGGTAACTACCTTCGCCACTGCAGCAGCACCTCCACCTAAAGAACCTAAAGCTCCTAATGCTGCAAATAAGGGAATAAGAGGTATAAATCCACCACGTTTTGGTATTGGTAATATTCTGTTCTTGGGCATCATAATTGTTTTGTGTTTCAGAGCGCTTAAGGCTTGTATTGTGGCTTTTAAAGATGATCGAAGTGTACCACCAACACTACGTCTCGCTAAAAGGATTGATTTGTTAAACGAAATTGCTCTGTTTTTAGAAGCACGTTTTCTTCGTCGCAATTTGTTTCCCATTCCTACTCTCCTTTTTCCTGCCCGTGGTTTGCTTCCCATTACCATTGTCCGTTTTCCTTTCATTACACCGGCTACGGTTAATGCTGCAGCCCTCTCCCCACAGGAGGCGTTTGTGGAACGAAATCTATTCCAAGCCTTTTGTTGCAAAGTCTTATCGGCTATGTGGCGCTGTGTTAGATCGTTGGACTGGGAGTATGCAATATCGTGTTTTTTACACGCTTCGTCCAATTCGTTAATACCGGTATCACCGCGAGTTAATAGTTCTTGTAACCGAGCGCCTGGTCCGCAGTATCTGTACCCAGCTATATGCACCTCCACGGCTAATTTATTTATTAAGGTATTAATTAATCCTGAACCCTATCTCTTACTATTACACCGGGAGCTATACTTCATACCAGACTGACTGACACTCTACTACTAAACTAGTTTTACGCATATGACGTATATATATATATATATATATATATATATATATATATATATATATATATATATATTAACAGCATCCAAACGCTGGTTCAGTACTATGATGGGTGACATTCGTTTCATTCCACAAGATACAGAATTACCTATCAAAAATTATGACCACTTCGAACAAGGAACTCTAAACATAGCGGTTTACTAAAAGGAGAACGTAAACGAGGCATAATCGTCGGTCCGTCCGGTTGCGGAAAAACAAATGTTATGATTACCTTATTAGAACATCCAAATGGTTTACGATTCGAAAATATACTGCAAATCATTATACCAACCGAAATATCAATACCTGCGAAATTTAATGGAACCCATAAAAGAAGTCGGGTATTTTGAATACAGTGCAAATAGTGACTTATATCCCCTAGTGATTCCTGTAAAAATTCAATAATGATTTTTGATGATGTAGCGTGGCATAATAATAATTCTGTATTCGGTAGTATTTGATAATTTCGTCATCTTTTGATTGTAATCTTCACTGTTGACAATAACAGTTGCATTGCCTTTATCAGCAGGTACTATTAATACAGAAGTGTCGTTTTTTAATTTGTTTAAGGCGTCTAGTTCTTTTTTTGTAAGATTTTGCTTAGGTGGAGTAGCTTTCTTAAGGATATAAGCAGTATTTAACCTAATGCCATCAGCGATAGTTGGTTCTCCATCCATTGGTATTGTTTAATACAAAAAGTAGTATTATTAATGTTCATTTCACTAAAATTATGAACTGTTATAACAGGTTCAGTATACTTGCTGTGTTCATGAAGGTATTCAAGTTTCTGTTTTTTGTGTAGCTGTTTCTGTAGTTATTGTAGTTTCCTTATCTGGTTCTATCAATCTGTCTAGAGCATCAAATATATCGAGGTGGATCCTTTTTAGGCTTAAAATATGAAAATTATAGAGGAGGCTCCTGTTTAATTGGTCAAGTTTCTTACGATCACTGTTCATGGATTTCCTTAAAAGAGCCTTACTGGCTTTGTTGAACATATAACAAATTCCATAAATATCTGGGCGTGGTTTGATTTTAAATGCTTTAGGAATTACTGCACTACCTCGGTTTAAAAAAATGTAATTCGTAATTTCCGAAATCATTAAAATTATATAACGCGTGGACACACATCATCACGTAACATAGGAAAATCCCATATAGTTCCACGTTGATTTGTTACCAGTTTGGAAAACGCCATATTGGTACATATCAACACGCAACATATGTTAATACGTAATAATAACGAATAAATCTTCAATTAGACGTATACTTTATTGCAAAGTGAAATAAAAACCAACCGAAATTACATGTATCTACAATAAATGTTCAAACACGAACCTGAATGCTGCCACACAATACCCCAGTCTATCGTAGAACTGGCGGTGGACACGCAAGTGCAAGTGCGAGTGGCACAACATTCCTATATGGCCGTAAACAGGGTGTCGACGTCAGGAAAGGGCTCTGCACATACACTGTGATCGTAATATGGCCCCACAGAAAAAAAGTCTGGTATATTCATGTCCGGGGAACGCAGAGGCCAGGATAAAGGTTCGCAGGTACCTATGACCTGACCTGGAAACGAGTCTCACAAGTATTGAGTCGCAGGACCGTAATTGTGGATTGGGCAGCCATCGTGAGGGTACCACAACAATCTTTTTAGGTCGAGGTCTGCAAGTATTTCACTGATATCGTTCTGGAGCAGATCGAGATATTTTTCCCCTGTTAAGGAACCCTCAATGCGATAGGATCGATGTGTTGTCAACGATGCCCGCCCATACATTAACACGTTGTGAGTGCTGTGTCCTGCTGGTATGACCTCATGTGGGTTGGACTGGGCCCACACGCAGTAATTTTGTTTATTGGGGGCGCGATGTAGTGCAAATGATGATTCGTCCGTAAAAATTATGCTGCGAAGGATATCGGGATCTGCATGACTCATCTCCAGTGCAGTAGTGGCAAATTGGACGCGTTACACGTTGTTTTTAGGACGTAATTCTTGACACTCACTCACCATGTAGAAGTGGAACTTTTTGCGTTTCAGAGTTCGCAATACAGTTGGATGAGAAACCCCTACTTCGACAGCAAGATCACTGGTGCTAATACGTGGATTGGCGGCGACTTCAACTAGGGCAACAAGTTCACTGACTGGTGTAACACGTGGAAGTTTTTTTTCTAGTAGTTCAAGAAACACAGACCCGTTTCTGAAAACCGTGCATTGCACCGCATTACTGTTAAGGGTGCGGCTTGGGAAATTGTGGATAGTCTTCATGAAACAAATTGCACAATTCGCGAAACAATGACCGGCAGCTATTTTACGCATCAACCACACTTTGTCCGCGGTTGAATAAATTGTAACTTTTCGTCCTCTAACGTATTTTTTCTATCAAAACACCTACCAAAAACAACACACTCAAATCTCAAACTCAGCTAAATTTATTTAAGAGCAGTAATTTGACAGATGTGAAAACATTCAAATCTAGTGGTATACTCAATTTAAAACTAGGCCACGAGCATAAACATTTTAAATATTATAAGAATCAAGTTTGCGTTGTTATTAGTCATAACAATTAAGACGACGAATACGGGATTAAATTAAAATTAATTATAGCTGATAAGGTGAACATTAATACGTTGTTCATTTGTTTACGTTCGTGTTGATATGCATTTAACAAAATTATTGGCATTTGAGTTTTTCTATAAATGTACTAATTTAACACCTGTTTCTTTCTTATTACAATAACACATGCATGTAAATAAATGACACATAAAATTACCTAACTTTTCTTGTCGCAAATGTTTCTTCTTCTGTACTCTTACAGCCTTTTGAATATTGCTAGCCATTCTTGCTATATTTTATTACCACAAACATGTAAAATTTTTGCGATTATTTTCATTTCCATTGCTGTTTTTATTGCACTTTACAATAAAGTATACGTCTAATTGTAGATTTATTCGTTATTATTACCTATTAACATATGTCGCGTGTTGATATGTACCAATATGGCGTTTCCAAACTGGTAACAAATCAACGTGCAATTGTATGGAATTCTCCTATGTTACGTGATGATTTAATTTTATAACAAAACCTTCCACAGAACAACACTGGATCTTTCTGAAAACTAAACCAAAAAAACCTTATATCGAAGAAGTACCTAACTTATCGTATTGCCAAACAATTTCCCAAAAAATCAATTTCGTACCATTTTTAAATCATACAAGACTATTCAACAACTGTTACGTAATCCAAAAGACAAAATTTTTTGGTGAAAGTCAGGGAGTACACCATGTAATGAATGCGCATATACATGCATATGTTCTCAATATACGTGATGATAGTCTACGCCTCCCGGATATATGGAAGAATGTAATTAAGAAGAATGATACTCCTTCAAGAGTATCAATTACCAAATTCGACGAGCAACAACAAACTCACAAAACCAATAACACTACCTCCCATGACCCCTTACTTACTCGTAGTAGAACAGGCCTTTGACACAACTTATATAAAACTAGATGGCATAATTCACATATATGACAGATAAGTTTATGAAACGTGCAACGAAATATTTTACGACATAAACACGAGAAAATCCAGAATATGAATTATTTCTAGAAACACACACACGCACGCACGCACGCACAAACACACGCGCACCTCCCCGCACACGCACACACACAAACACACACAGACAAACACAGACACACATACACACACACACACACACATACACACACACACACACACACACACACACACACACACACATACACAGACACGCACAGACACATACAGACACATATATATATATATATATATATATATATATATATATATATATATATATATATATATATATATAGGATGTCCCTAAACTTGCCTTAGTCCAAAAGTTGATAATAACGAAGCTAAAGGGTGTCAAGTTGAAAAAATAAGTCACATTTTCTTTCATATCTTTCGACTGATTTGGGCTAATTTCTTATATGGGAGCTTCTTGGGATGAGAAATTGAAATTTATCATCGATTTCGGTGTATCTTCTAGAGGGCGTTACAAGCAACCATTAGGACATGTTTAAATCGCTACAACTGTTTTGTGCTACACTGTAGGCCCTATTATTATGTAATAATAGTTTTCCCTACCTTTTCTGCTTAAAACAAGTATACCTTCTTGATATCGCTAAGAGAACCGGTTTCCGAGAAAAACGCATCTAAAGCTAAAGATGCATGCAAATTATCCAAATGTATAATAATAATTCTATAATTAATTTTAACACGCAAGGTGCGAATAAGAAAAAAAGTTGTAAGGTTGTGTTGACGCACCCTGTATGTAAGATGTTATAATGACGTGTATTACGTGTTTTGGGTACGGGTGTATTGAGTTATAACGAGAAAAAAAATTTTTTTTGTGTATATGCATAATGTAAGAGAAATATGTCGATGGGACGATAATGGTTGCTACTGTTGACTACTTAATAAGAAATGGAATGTTGGAGGATAAAGGAGTAATCTTGGCCGGAAGATGTGAGTGTATAAGTGTAGAATGTTTTAGAAAATATGTAGCGAAAGATTTGGTATGTTTAATTGTTAATTATAGAAAGTTCTCGTAATGTTGTGCAATCAGTTTTGAGAATACGTGTAAGTATATGGGATTTGAGACCTTAGACTGTACTTATTTTTGCAAATGTTGCGGAAGGAGATTGAGCGCATGTGAGAGATAAACGTTGAAAGTTGTGTAATGGTCCAGAGTGGCTCTGAATGAATGTGATGACGAGAAATGGCTTCTCCATAAAGTAATTGTAAAATTTGCAGGTAAGAACAAACATGGCGATGTATTGTAATTACAAGCGTGTTTGTCCAGAGGGTAGCATCAGTCGGCACTAAGAAAGTTTGAGTGAATACCATTGGTGAATATAGCGAGGAAGTCAGACATGTTTAAAGATGGATGGCTTAAGGTATAAATAGGAAAGTCAGAGATTGACGGTGGCTTGTTGCTTGTTGCTTTTTGCTTTTAGCTTTTTGGCTTTGGTGGATGTCAGTGAGAGCTCGGTGAAGACGCGCGCGCGAGGTGAAGTGTGAAATCAGAATGGGCTGAGTTATATTTGTGAATAATATTGAAGGCAGTCGTTGTTTAAACAACTGCGTAACCCGAAAGGGGATGAATCGTATAAGACATTCATAAATAAAACAATTAATAAAATTGAGATTGAAGATAAAATCAGTTTATTTTTCTTCAAGAAAAAGTGCGTAAGCAGATTTATAATAGGATAACAGTTGTTACGTTATAGTGTTGAGTGCGGCGCGTGAGCTTGTAATGATCTTTAGTATAAATTATTTATGGGACCACCTTTAAGTGAACGAAATATTCGTAGTAAATTGAGCCAATGTTAAAGTAACTTTGTATGACATTAAAAGTTTATTTGTGTTAAGGAAGGGCTAAATTGTCCTAAAGGTTGCGAGAAACTTCTAAGAGGCAACCAAATGTGTACAGATTATTACGGTTTATTGGAGTAATAACCTCGTATAGTTAGACTATTCGCGATTACCGAAAGGAATAAGTGTTTGTGGAATTGTGAAGTACTTGTTATGTGCCTTCAGGCAATCTAAGGATACACATGGACTACAAATAATTGGTTTACGGGAAGAGAGAAGAAAGAAAAGCGTAGGATGAATGGACAGTCTTTAAGTAAGAATTATATTTAAGAACTTTGAAAATTTAGTAGAGCACGATTATCTTTTTGGGTAGTTTTATTTGCGTATTGTTGTGTAATTTTTATTTAATTAATTAGTGTTGAAGGAAAAAGGTAATCGGTCTCGAGTTATGTTGTATTGGCTGTTTTAGTGGTAAGAATTTTTGCAGAAACGCAAATTTGTATTGACAGTGGTTTTCAACTACGCTGTCGTAGTGTATGTAAACATTTGTTTATTATTTTGTGCAGGACAATATATATACATTTATCGTTAACTTTTATTTTGTTGTTTATTTAGCCAGTTATGAGATACATTTGTGACGTTTACTTAATTGGTGACCTAGTTTTTGACAAGTTAAATGTAGACTTTGCATATTTTGGTTTTAAGATTAATGAACAACCTGAAAGGTTATATTTGCCAGGTTAATTTCACAAAGAAAATTTTCATGTTAGTTTCGTTTAACGCAGTACACTAATGACGGATCAGCTGTTGATTTAAAAATTTCATTAAGTATAACTAAGAGATGGAGTTTTGAGAACTTAAATATTTACGAATGTCCGATACGATTCAGAGGTATCATAAAGGAACAATTATTAAGCCGATGACATTGATTTTCTTTTGATTAGGAATTAAAAAAAAATTAATTATCGATCATTGAATGAAGAACTATTTTATTCATTAATAAGTAGAAATTTAACTTTATATGTATACGAGGGATACGTAGAAAATATTCAGTTAACGCGTTATAACTTTGGTGTTCTGGATGTACAGGGTACAATCAGGAAGTTTGTGACGACCCGTGTATTTCAGTTTTTTTTATAACTGTTGGTTACGTGAATGCAGTTAAATTTGAGTGATAAATTTTGGTATACAAGGTGTATTCAAAAAGTTTCTAATAACCTGGGTAGTACTAAATATATTTGAGTTTGAGTTGAATTTTTTGGGACAAGTGTTTGTTTTAGGACCCTCGTGTAAGAGTTTACTGAGTAAGTACAATCCTACTTTCCACAATCAAGTAGGGTTAATTAACACCCAGCTTAAGACAATTATTTTCGCAAAGTTTCGATTGTGGTGGCGCCTGGAGACATATTTTCCCGGGCTGAGCTGTTTGAATATCGGTGTAAGGTGTTTGAGCGTATTAATCATTCATTTTACTTCTTATTTCAACCACGCCCATCTCCCATCTCCCTGTTAGCTGGCTTGGCAACCCGCTTACATTAGTAAGCATACACGACGCCTAGTGCGGTTTGGACGTGTAACAAAGTTAAGAACAGAAATCGTTTTTGGAAACCTTCGGACAGCTTTTTCCATCCCTTTTCATTGTAGGGAAAACCCAACGAACTGTTTATTAACTGCTCCTTGTTCATGAATAAACACTTCTTAAGATATAAACAGGTCAATTTGTGTAATGAAAAAATATTAAAAATATTTTGTTTGGCTTTCTCTAGTTTACTACCTTAAAACTCGTATAGTCGGGCCGGCCAGAGGTGTCTCATCTTTTAGTAAAGCATGGTTTAAGATTTTAAAAACGTATGTCGTTATTGGTTCATATAGTTGGTAATTTTGAATACCAACAAAACATCGTCAATGTTTTTAGGTTATTTTAAAATTTAAACTGCGCTGTCAAATTTAAATAAAATTATTGTTCGAATATCTCGGGATTTAGCATCCTAAAGGTCTCAAAAATCCCCATCCACTCGTACCAATAAAGTCGAATTTCGTTTAAGGTCTGTCGCACTTATTCTGGCATGTAAAGTCCACCGAGTGTGAGTAGTCATATGATAAAAATATATTGTACAACTGGAAACGATTATCAGAACCGAGACCGGGTCAACAAAATTTCGTTTTAGATTTGCTTTACAAATTAATTATATCAATAATTTTCAATAAGAAACGAATTAGCTAGCAGTAGGCAGTGCCCGAATGAAATGCGAAAAGTTTGGTTAATTGCGGAGGATCGTTTTTAGCCGACAGATCTCACTGCGTCAAAAGAGTCAAGACTGTAATTTGGTTATCGAAACCACTTATAAATAAGTGATTTTGTCATAAATAATGTTAAAAATGCGATTTATTATTAGTTAATAATATAACCGATTTTTAAAACCTAAGTACAGCTACAGAGGTATATGTTAAATATAATAATCCTTTACAATGTTATAAAGTAACTAAGATTCTAATTTTTGCTTTAAATTCTAATATTGGACATCTTATAATTAAAAGTCATCACATTCACTTTCACTATCATCTTCACTCGACTCTCCGACATTGGTTACTAGAGGTTTTACCCTTTCCTCAGCTCTTTCTTGAACGTCCCACCACTGGCTCATTTCCTTTTCAGCACGTAAAATACACTTTTGCCATAGTTCTATAGTTACTTGGTTTAATGCATCTTTCCATAGCAATAAAACATTCTCATCCCTGAAACCCTGTCTTCCAACGTTTTTGTTGTAATACTGTTTACAATTTGCCCATATTAACTCGATAGGGTTGAATTGGCAGTGATACGGAGGTAAACGTAAAATTTGATGTCCCCATTGATGAGCGATTGCATCAATTGCATATATTTTTGGAACTTGTAATTCCTTGGCAATTTATAATAATTCCAGTTTCAGCATATCGTTCAAATGAGGGATGTTGTGTTTTCTTAAAAATTGAAGATCTTCTTTCTTCCAACTACTTGAATGTAATTTTTCTACTGATGTAGAATGATAATTGGCATTGTCAAGAATTATCAAACTTGGTTTTTCTAAATTTGGTAAAAGCTGTTCTTGAAGCCATTTTTGAAGTAAATCAGCGTTCACACTATCGTGGTAGTATGCTGTCTTACTTTTACTGGAAAACACCAATGATGAATTAGGTATAAAACCATCTTTGTTGCCAGCACTCAGGACGATAAGAATAAAATTTGTTCAGTTAAAAACAAATTGGACTATTTTAATTACCGTTTTCCTTCTCCTAGCGGTTTGTTTTTTGTGCTTTTCAAATCATTATCATACCATGATATTCGAACGATTCCTCGACTAAAAATCCACGTCTCATCTAAAAAGACAGGATCGTAACTAATTTCATAACTTTTATTAGCAAAATATTTTCGCAAAAATGTTGATCGAGCACCAGCAATATGAACCTGCTCCATTAAACGCCTTCTTCCATCGTCAACTTTGAATTCAGTTTGGAACGTTTCGATAGTAATATGTGAGCCTAAAATTAGATAGTGATTAACTCCATTTCAACAATAATTTTTGAATTATTTACCAGTTGCATGCATGGTGTAAATTTTTCGTTTTTTCATCTTTTACGTATTCGTCAACATCCTCTGACATCGACTTCATACGCAGCCTATGTTTTTGCGGTAAATCCGCCGCCGATTTCCCATTTTCTAAAGCGAGAGCCATTCTAGCCTTTGTCAGAGTTACGGTTTTCTCGGAAACGCCGCATGCGAGAGCAGTTCGCTGTAACATAATATTACCTAAATATAAATTTAAATAGTGAAAATTATTAGCGTACCTGGATAATGGAGATTAAAGGTAAACTTGGCCCCCCGTTATCGCGTCCATCTCGAAACAATGCAGTATATCCATTAACATTACTTGAGTTTGGCTTTTCAAAGATTTACCTTTTAATGACATCATTATTTTCTGCAAAATAAATAAATGCTTTCAATCAATTGGAAATACACTTTGCATTATAAACTTACCTCGTAATAGTAAATATTATTAATAATAGTTTTGAAAAAATTGTTGTTTACAAATGCAATGGAAACTAATAAATTACGAAGCGAAAGATAAATTATTATAACTACAAAACGCGATGAGAATATACGAAACGAAATACGAAGAATAATTTGAGGTTAAATAGCCAAGAAGACATCTGACAGCGTCATGCGCTTTGACTTTAGAATCCACATACGTTTTTAAGTCCTGCATTTAAGATATATAGCAGACGCATATTATATAACCCGTCTTTCTTTAAGTGGGAACTTCGCACTAAGGTAAAGGGAAACATGCATTTCACAGTAATAATTATATCCCCATTCTCGAGTGCGCCATGAGACACCTCTCCCCGACGCTACTATACCTACGAATATTTGAAAAAGTGGTGGGCACGTAACTCTTCAAGAGCCAATATCTCGAAAACGGTTTATCTGAAAGGTAACAACCAAGTATACCTTTCTTGCTCAAAATTGATGTGGAAATAAACATAGGTGCACAAAATGGCAACATACAGGGTGGCAAAAAAGTTAGGGCCAATTTAATGTAAGCATACCCTGACAGCTAGCGCCCTTTGCAAGTAGCGTAAAAGCTAATAATAGATTTAAGTTTCTCGTGGTTCAAAACCACTACGTTCCTAATTTCATGCCATTATTCAAGTTTGTTCGGAAAATATCCCAAAAAAAAACGGTAAAAAAGTAAAGATTTTAACACCTTGTAGATCAAAAGCTAAGCACTTTTTTCCTATTTTTGACTGTAGAATACGCCCTTGAAATCTTTCGCACTTACCTATTTACACCCTGTATATATATATATATATATATATATATATATATATATATATATATATATATACACACACAGGGTGTCCAGTTTAAGATGAAATGCATGGGGATATTGGAAACCGTTAGAGATACGAAGATGGTTAAATGGAGAAAAAGTTGCGTCATTATATGCCCAAGAAGTAACCATGGTTACATGTCAAAAATCCTTCCATTTACTAGACACAGGGTGATAACTGAAAATATGCGTTTTCTAAAATCGCTATATCTTGTTTCTTGCAAGAGATACATCCACGATTTTTGCAGGATTGGGCTAACAGGTAGCGAGGATTTCAAAAATGATTTTGAAAAAAATGTAGGCCTACTAGATTTTGAGATAATGCACGCAACTTTCGATTTTCTTATGGACGCCATATTGGATTTTGCATTTTGAATTCTTCATAAAAATGCTTTTCAACCATATATCATATGTTTATAATCTGCCAATGAGAAAGTGTCAAATTACACAATTAAATTTATATCAAAGCAACCTTGACATATTATGTATTTTAATTAAATGAAAATTAATCTACAAATTAAACTAACTATTGAGAACAATATTATTGATTATTAACATAAATCATAATAAAAGTGACAAAAAACAACAAAAAATAAAATTTAATATTATACTGAATTTTACTATTAATTACTCAAATGCTCGAATAAACCTTCTTTCTCCTGCAAACACCATCTGCATCGAGTTAGCACTGCATCACAAGAGTGGGGATTTAATGTCTGGTTAGGTATTGTTGGTACCCATATTATTGGCCCTTTTTTTTATCATGAGAACTTGACCTCTGCTACCTATCTAAACCTGTTGCAAACTCAAATAGCGGAAAGGATAATGGAGCTCCCTCTTGCTACAGTAAGAAATATGATTTTCCAACAGGATGGGGCTCCTGCACATAGTGCCCATATTATTACAGATTTCCTAAATATGGAATATCCTAATGGATGGATAAGAAACCAGGGACCAATAAGATGGCCGGCCAGAGCTCCTGATCTCTCTCCCATTGATTTCTTTGTGTGGGGCTATTTAAAAAACGAAGTTTATTCAAAGTCGTATAACAATGAGGACGAATTACGTGATGCAGTTATCGAAGCTGTTAATAAAATTACCCCGGAGATGATAAGGAACTCTTGTGATGCAGTGCTAACTCGATGCAGATGGTGTTTGCAGGAGAATGGAGGTTTATTCGAGCATTTGATTAATTAATAGTAAAATTCAGTATAATATTAAATTTTATTTTTTGTTGTTTTTTGTCACTTTTATTATTATGATTTATGTTAATAATCAATAATATTGTTCTCAATAGTTAGTTTAATTTTCATTTAATTAAAATACATAATATGTCAAGGTTGCTTTGATATAAATTTAATTGTGTAATTTGACACTTTCTCATTGGAAGATTATAAACATATGATATATGGTTGAAAAGCATTTTTTATGAAGAATTCAAAAATGCATAAATCCAATATGGCGTCCATAAGAAAATCGAAAGTTGCGTGCATTATCTCAAAATCTAGTAGGCCTAGATTTTTTTCAAAATCATTTTTGAAATCCTCGCTACCTGTTAGCCCAATCCTGCAAAAATCGTGGATGTATCTCTTGCAAGAAACAAGATATAGCGATTTTTAGAAAACGCATATTTTCAGTTATCACCCTTTGTCTAGTAAATGGAAGGATTTTTGACATGTAACCATGGTTACTTGGGCATATAATGACGCAGCTTTTTCTCCATTTAACCATCTTCGTATCTCTAACGGTTTCCAATATCCCCATGCATTTCATCTTAAACTGACACTGTATATATATATATATATATATATATATATATATATATATATATATATATATATATATACATATGATTTAGTTAGTGCCCATTATCTGTATAGTTTGTGCTTAAAAATTAAAACTCTTCCTACTCAACGGTGCTAAATAAATATTTAAATCTCTTTGGTACAATTATGTCTACAGTCAAGACGCTTATGTTTAAAAATTCGAAAGCGGGAGTTGAAAAGATTCCATTTTATTTTAACAAACCTTCTTGACGAATGTAATGAAAATGTTCCTGCTTTTTTTTTCTATTTTACGTTTATAAACCCATTAAAACACGCAAATAGGTTTCATAATGTTTCACTTTATTAAATTGAACATTTTTTTTATGCTGCTACGTGTTTTGTGTTCTAAACTTGGACTTGTGCGATAAAAATATGTCATATTATACTTGTTCTTTATTATGTTAATCTTACGGTTTATTCTAAAAACGTTGATATAAGACATTATTCATTTTGATTAAATCTAATTATTCACTCTTCAACGTGGTAATTTTGTATTTGAATTTTTGGAAAATTTCTTCCACAGCGAGGTAAGTTGTTTGTTCGATACGCTTCTCTATTTATGGGTGGATTAGGTACATAATTATGTCGCTTTAGGATATTTGTCTTTATAGCAGTCTGATAATTACGCATCCGGATGTAAAGGGTTATAATTTTTGAGTTACCTAGTGATCGCTTTCTTGTAATTGGAAATAATCCTTAGATATTCTAAACTGCCTAGGTTTAGAATATATAGCTAATTCTCGGCCGTTACCTAAGGTAAGAACTGCTGTAAACTGTAAAGTGTCATTCTTCCTTACTACCTGCTTGATAAACTGATCAGATCCTACGGTGCTCTAAGATTAATATTACATTAATAAAAGTATTTCAAATCTTGTATAATCAAATTAAACTTCGTGTCTAAAGTATTTTCTGTCAATACTAATCTAGAACATTGGCGTTGTACATTTGAACTTTGCTAGAATAATGTATTGTTGTATTATATGTA
Organism: Vesta saturnalis; assembly: GCA_036346205.1. Classification (NCBI taxonomy): domain Eukaryota; kingdom Metazoa; phylum Arthropoda; class Insecta; order Coleoptera; family Lampyridae; genus Vesta; species Vesta saturnalis. Next base: position 8,545,865 of record JARFJB010001851.1, on the reverse strand, counting down.
TCCATTTACACTTATTGAGTGTTATAATTGTTCACATTACCTCTGGCTTTGTCCAACTGGAAGTTGATATTTATCAAATATTATTTTCATTTAACGTAAGTAATATTCAGCAAAACAAAAGAAAAATGATTAACTTTGTTCTTTAATCATTTTGATTTAACTATTTCTCATTATAAACATTAATGCATTACTGAACTTAGTTCAAAATATTTAATATCTGTAAAATCAATAATCATGAATAGGAATTGATGGTCGTAAATAAACGTTTAAAATGCACTAAAACAATCCAATATTAAAAATAAACAAAGAAATCAAACGGTAAATGAACACAGCGATAGTCCTAGACAGCAGGGTGCCAACTTAAGCACAACCACTATAAACTCTCAGATATCTAGAGATCGCTACAATGCAATTTTCATAACCAGCTGTTGAGCGTACATAGGAATAAACAAGTAAACACACTAAATCTGGTGTGGAAAAACACACGTCATTCCAACGTGGAAATTAAAAGAAATAAATTAAGTATAATAATAATTTTATTTTGATTATTTATACAACTTGTCAGTTACAGGTTAACAGACACATAGACGCTAACTTAAAAAAAGTTCCAAAGTCGCTCGATTCTATAAAATGTCGACTGTTCAGTTTAAGTATTTTCAATCATATATCATTAACGTTTAGAATTTTTGGCATCGTATTAAAAAAACTTTGTAAAGGAATTAAATTGTCTTTAAAACATATGTTTACTCATTTTGCTAAAATGTTGATCGTCTTGCAGATCATGAAAAAATTTGAATTTTTAAGCCGCTAAGTTACGCTTCCTATCAAAATGCTGCACATAACACATAACAATTCGACATGTATA
>JARFJB010001851.1:8347500-8537500 GCA_036346205.1 Vesta saturnalis | reverse complement strand
TCTTTTTCAATGGGATTTAATTTGGTGTAGTACGGAAGAAGACGAAGAACAACACGACAATTTTTAGCTAGTACCTACTTTATCTAAAATATATGTTCTAGGTTGTGGATGGTGCTGTTTAATTTTCCCATGTAACTCAATTTTCAATGCAGTAACCTTATAAATTATTCCTCTCCTAAAGAGAAAATCTTTTTTCCAAGATGATGTTACAGCTTCTGTACTTACATTATGATATGGTGCAATCTTAATAACAAAAACAGAACTTTTAGGTAAATTTTGGTATTACTTTTTCTGTCATTCAGTTAATATAATTTGTTTTAATGATCCTGAAGATCCTTACTATAAATTTTCCTATCCTAGTAAATAATCGCTATCAAAACTTATTTCCTTCCACAACTCTTCTATCATTGTTAATAAATGTTATCAGTTGTCCACTCCATCCAATTTACCTATAAATGCTAGACGCCCTAACACTTCCAGAGAGATTCATTCATTCATTCATTCATTCATCCTCCCTCACACCCGATACTTCATTCCCAAACCTTCTTCCTTCACCCACTTCCTATAAAATATTTTATCCTGTACCTGCCGCACTATCCTGTTCCGCAGCCATACGATCCTTACCAGCAACTAGTAGCCTCACCTGTACCCGATGACTAACTACTAGCCTGACCAGAATCCTGTTCAGCATCTCGTATAATCCTGTACCTGTATTATTATCCTGACCAGTATCCTAGCCAGTATTACCAATATCCCCAGCCAAACATATCAATGCATATTCCCTAAATTTATCCCGTATTATTACCCTGACCAGCATCCCACATGTATCTATCTATGCACACTTTTATGTACAACACTTTTGGTGGTCACAAGCCTAGAGCAACGTGCTTAAAAGTGACAAGGGTAAGAAGTACTTAGTTTTCCGGATGTGATGCCTCAGGAAAACTAACTATTTCGAAGCCAAGACTCCTGCACAAAATATAAAAGCACATTAATTCATACTGTGTTCTTGGTGGTGAATCGCCCCGAGATCGGTACTAAATGATGGTTAGCCAAGAGAAGTACTTAATTAAAACGGAGGTTAGGCCCTGAATAATTAACTACTTCTACTTAGAAGGCTCCTTTAACGATATTAACCCTTTGTACGATGCCGCCAGTTTCGATTCCGAAAACGCTATTCCAGTTCCCCAAGCACTAGTCGCAAGATCCTTTTAATACGTACGTATTTGCCCTATTCCAGTATTCCAGACAACCTCACTAATTACCCGGTTTAATCATAAACCACCTCGACCTGTATATATAAACACCTGACCTGTATATAAAACCCCTATTTCCAGTGATGACGTTATTCATAAGTAATGTAATCATATTTATTACCTATTAATAATTCCTGACCTGAGTTCAATTCATTGAATTGAAATAAGCAATTAATACCGGACGGCTGTTTACGTTCAGCACGCTAACCTTTATACACAATTCCGAACATAAATACCACACTCACCCGTAAATAATTCCCTTGTAAACCTGCTCCAAATTACACATATTAAATTACAGTGATACCACCTGATCCCTGTAATTAACCGTCTTAGTAATGAAAATTTCACACATTACTAGAACAGCTGTTTAATTATATATTTTACAGTACTAGCCATAGGACGGTTCAACACAGGGGCCACCAGAATCATTTGTAGTCTCCAATTCTTCTTCTTCTTCTTAATATAGGACTAGTCCTGTATTTTCCCTAATGTTCCTCTACCGTTCTTCTGTGGATGTCGAGTTTCCGGTTTGTCCCTCATTATTCTTTTGGCAAGTTTCCCATCGTCCATCCGCTCCACGTGGTCCGTCCATCCTCTTCGTCTACCTCTGACCCATTACCTGTGTGTTCCTGATTATATTTCTGAGGCTTTTTCCAGTTACCATACCTAAAGTCTACATTTCCATTGTTCTCATTGATTGTTTCGTTTTATTCGTCTCGCTTCTTGTTTCGGCCCATGGGTCAGTATTGGTCTTACACAGGGTCTTATAGATTCTTGTCTTACTTTCGATGTTCATGTGTGTATTCTGCCATATTGTCTCTGTGTTGCCCTGATATCATCGCTGCCTTATTTGTTTGTAATTTCACTTCCTCTGTTGTATCTCTGTTGCTTGTGATATTCACTCCCAGGTATTGAAATCTACTCACTTGTTCGATAATCCTTTCCTCCACCATTAGCTTGCAACATACTGGCTCTTTTGCTACTACCATCGTGTTTGTTTTCTCAATTGGTATTTCCATATTGTAATTTTTTGCTGTTTTGTTTAGTTGGAAAAGCATTCGTTAGAAATCGTCTTCGATGTCGGCTGTCAGGGTCACGTCATCCTCGAATCACACTATTTGGCAATTACTTCGTTGCACTTTATATTGCAAGGTTGTTTTTTTGCACTGCTGATGATTTCGTCCATTATCGCGCTGAAGAGTGTCGGGTTTAAACTGTCCCCCATGTCTTACGCCCACGGTTACCGGTATTTGTTCTATAAGGTCGTTATGTGATTTTATCGTTGTTGTATTATTGTGGTTTAATTCTTCTATTAGGCAAATTATTGATTCGTCTACTTTTCGTTTTTTCAAGATTCTCACTGTCACTTAATCTAACACGGTCAAATGGTTGACTAAAGTCCACGAAGCACATATACAGGGGTTTCTCGAATTCGATCGCTTTTTCTAATTATGAATATTACATCAATCGTGGATCGGTTGTCCCGGAACCCCTGTTGCTCTCACAGCTGCCTATAACTGTTAACAATACGCGGTGATAGTATTTTTGTTAGAAATTTGGCTGTGCTGCTAATTCCTCTGTAGTGTGATGGGTCTTTTCTTGATCCTTTTTTGTGAATGGGGATCGTTATGCTTTTACACCACTCATAGGGTATTGTCCCTTTTGGATGTATCTTTTTAAATAGAGCAGTAATTTCTTTGACTAGGACTTTGCCTCCATATTTAATCATTTCGTTGGTTATTTCGTCTACTCCCGGGGATTTCCTATTTGTTAGTTTTTTAATTGCGTGTTCCACTTCTGCTGTGTTGAGGTTCGCTGCGCGCGTTATTTTTGTCGTTATTGGTCATCATATATTTGTTTGTTTGGTGTAATTGTTGACTGGTACAGGTTTTTAAAGTGATTTGCCCATTCTTCGCTTTCTATTGCGTTTAACTGGACGTATTCGTTAATTGGTTTCTTCCTGTTTCTCAACATACTCCATATTGTCTTCTGCTCTCCGTGCAGATCATGTTCCATTTCTCTCGTACACTTCTCCCAGTAATCTCTCTTCAGCATTGCTATTCTTTTGTTTACTTCGTTTCTTATAATCTTGTATTCTTCGTAATGATCATAGGTTTTTTGTTGTCTATATTTTATGCCTGCTAGTCGTTTTTCCTGTGCTAATTCTTTAATTTCCATTGTAAATCACGGTTTTTTGCTAATGGTTTTCCTATTTGTATCAATCGTACGTGTTCCTATAGCTTCTGTTGCGCTTTATTTGATGTTCTTGTTTAATTTTCTCCATGTTTAACGTTATCGTAATCATTTATTTTGTTGGTTCAGGTTTTCTCTGCGAGTCTTTGTTGGTATAACTGCTTGGTGCTTGGTGATTCAATGTTATACTTCGTCACTTTTTGTTTCTGTTCCTTTGTTCTTGTTTTTGGAGGCGATTGTGATCTATATATGCAAAGTACTAGTCTGTGGTCTTCTTTTCCTAAGTCTGAGGAATTCAGCGTTCTTACATCGAGTATTTCTTCAGGTAGAACTTTTCGATTGGTAATTACGTGTTTCCCCATGTTCTTCTGTACTGCCATTTGTGTGGGAAGAGAGTATTGTTTATCCTCAACTCGTTTTGGAAACAGACTTGTATGAGCAAGTCTCCGTTACCATTGGTTGCTTCTTCGTTATATTTTTGCATTATTCCTGCGAGAGGTTCGTTGCCATCTCGTACTTTGAGGTCTCCCATTAATATAAATTTTTCCTGGGTTGGTACAGTGTTTATCACTTCATGTATTTCGATGAAGAGTATTTCTCTGACTTCCTGGCTTATTGATATCTGAGGCATAAATGCTAATTATATGTGTTTTTCCTGTTCCAAGATTCAATTCCGTATGTAAAATCCTTTCTTTTATGTGTGGATCCCTTCAGTACGATTCTGGTATTTCTCGTGGATGAGCAAGGCAACGCCTTCTTGAGCTCTTTTATGTTTAGGTTTGACACTGTAGATAAAGATATAATTATTATATTTCACGTTTCCTTTGCCCTTCTTTTTGGTTTCGGATATGGCACAAATATCCAGCCTATGTCTGTTCATTTCTAAAATAATCTCTTGATCGTGTTTATTCCACGATGATATGTTCCAACATCCTAATCTAATTATGTTCTTTTTCCATTTTATGTTTTTTTTCTGTTTTTACTTTTGTTTTGTTTTGTTTGCATTCTGTTTTTTCAATCTTAATCCTTCTTCTTGCTGAGCCGTTTCCATTTAGACAGTCCGAGTAGGCTATCTTGTTTATTATGGTCCATCATTAATTAATATGCATTTGTCTTCTTAGTGCAATCGTTCTCCTTATTCGTTGTCCATTGTCTCGCCGAGTCATTAGGGTCTATGAGCATTACTTGTTTTACGGTGGGCAGGGTGCTAATCTGGCCCACTAACCCTCCTCCTTTATCCGAGCTTGGGACCGGCAACGGTATTCAACACACTACTCAATCCATTTACCACAGGCGAAGTTATGTACAGTTTACAATTTATTTATTTAATTCAATATTTAATTAAGATTTTTCCTTTTTAGGGTTTGTTTTATTTTATATTATTAAAACAGAATAAACTTGTTATAACCTGTTAAGGTTTATTCTTAGGTTTATTCACAAAGTACTGACAGTTTTTAACCCAGACCTGAGAAGTAAAAGCGAGGGCAAATAAAAAAGTAGCACCCAGGGGGGTGGCAGAATGTCATCATGGTTGTCTCCTGTTTTCTGCACAGATCGAAATATTAATATAGTAATGGAAATTAAGCCTTCCTTTCCTCTACAACAACTATTAATCGTTGACCTTTGGTAACATGACCTTTCAAGCAACGGTTTTTCCATCGTCCCATGTTTTAAGGATAAGTTTCGTCACAGCACATCAGTTTTGTTCCTTATTCTTTACACCTCTCTAATTTTCGAAAGTCTATTTTTTCCACAAATACTTATTTATTATCTCCAGTTTAGGGCCAGCGAGTTGTATATGCTTATGTGTGTGTGTACGCGCGTGTGTGCGTGTTGTGTGTATCTATGTTAGTGGGTATGTGCGTGTACGCATGCGTGTGCGTGGGCGTACGTGTACATTTCATGTGCATGTGCGTGTGCGTGTTTGCATAATTTTAAAATGTATCACCTCGCACAACCTTGCATTAGTTTGACGTTGTAAAACTTTACGTAGTGTCAAACATGTAATATCGGAGTTAAACGCATATGCTCGACGTATGAAGTTGCACGAGTACTCTTTGCTTTTGTGACGTAACCAAGGTTGAGTTTATGTGTTAACTTACAAGTAATCAAGGGAAAGTTAAATAAATAGCACTCAACCATAACGACGTTTTCAGATTAAATTAGTTATTTCACCCTACGCATGGATGTAAATAACACGTCAGTACCTCGTAATGTATTTACAATGGTATTGGGGAACTAAAACAGTTGAATATGATCGTGTACTTCGTCTTATATTCATGAAGAAGGGTGTTACATAGAATAGCAGTACAGAGAGTGAAACAAAAACATATTCGAAAATATATTACTGAATTTGTAAGATTTCACGATTATTACGCACATTTAAAATATTTACATTTTTGGGTTTTTAATGGTGTATTTTTATATTTATGTTGATACACATCTAAACGTTTTGATAACACTTACATTTGCAATACGAAAATTGAAAAGGAACATAATTTTAGTAAAGAATAACTAGATCCTTAATAGATTAAATATCGTTAAACTGCCTTGAAGATGACAAACCAGAACACCCTCTAACGGCCAAAGACTAACAGTGAAGAATATCATAAACGAAAGGCAAATTTAACAAAATTTAATGATATAAGTGTAAAGTTGTGAAAAACTAATTTGAAATTAATAGAAGCATTCACAAATAGAAAGTTGACATCAATTAAAAATACAGTCTAATATAACAGAAGTAGTATAGCTACCCCACTTCTAGACCAGTCCGCAGTGTTGCCATGTTTCAAGGTCATGCGACGTTGCCATGTCCAATGGTCATTGAGCTTTTCAAGGGCGAAGGTCATTTCCATCTTCAAGGACATCGGAAATATTCAACGGCACTCCCCCCAGAAATTCTTGGAATCAAAATTAGTTGACCTCTGTTCATGAAAGTAGGTCAACTGGTATTGAGTGAAGCTCGTCAAGATCAAATTCTAGGAAATAGCAGCATTCCTAATGAACGACCCGTATCCGGTTTCACGCAGACGTGGGCCAAAGATGAATATTTGACAAGTTGGAACATGTTCAATACATACCCACCCCGCTTCTAGATCATTGAACAGTGTCGCCATGCCTCAAGGTCATGCAAGGTCGTGCGTCAGATTTAGCGTTGTTCATTGACCTTTTCAAGGTCAACGTTTATTGATCTTTTTAAAGTCAAACTTTCAAGGTCACAAGCAACTCTTGGAATTTTATTGAATCAAGGTCATGTCTTAATACTAACCCACCGTGCACGTACGCGTTCCCCACATCAAGGTCACACGTTCCCTGCATCAGATATAGGGATTCTGGCTCAATTGGGGGTAAAGGTATATAGGTCAAGAGAGTTATACGGTTTGTGTTCACAGATAATTGGTCAAGGTCTTCATGTTCCCTGCATCGAATTCCAAGGTGACGGCTATCTGTTTCAGGTAAACAGCTATGTGTTCAAGGTTACAGTTCATTGCGCTTTTCAAGGTCACCATAACATTTCAAGGTCTCGCCCCCATCAACCACTGGTACAGGTCAACAGTAGCTCCTGGCTTTGCGTAGGACCACCACCATTTCACACCTCTGAAAAATTTATTTTCAAGGTCACCAAGAAATTTGGTAGGGTCATGTGTTAATTCTTAGAAATCACCTACAGGGATATCAAATTCATTGTTGTCTATACTAAAGGTCAAGTGGTTCCTGTATTGGCTCCTCAAGGTCAAAAATAAGCTTCTGGGTTTGTGTGAGGCCACCCCACTATTTCAAGGTTACACCTCCGAGAAATCAACTTTCAAGGTCAAAGGTGATCCGAACTTATCCGACCTTACCCGATCTTATTCGTATTTTGACCTTGAATGCATCTATATAGGTAGATTAAGAACAGTTTCATGTCAGTCGATACACTGTAATCGCCAAGAAAGTGTTGTGAAAAGCAATTAAACGTTCATTATTACATAATCACCAGTGTGTGCATCATGTTGCAATATTGTGTGTAAACCCAATCGGATAACATTTTTACTATACCATGGAACAAAATTTCACAAATGAGCACTCAAGTTGTGAAGTTAACCAGGAAAGCGATGAAGTTAATTAAACATAAAGATGAACTAATTCGACGCATGTATACATTAAGGAAAAATATTGGGTTGGTTAAGCGATGCATTAGTAATAAGGTAGTTAATAAGAATGAAAACATTGTCAAGATAAAAAGTAATTTAGCTCTTATGATGTGTTATCTCGTAAGACTAAAACAATCAAGGAACGCTTTTAAAACAGGCGGGGGTAATCTACAAAATATAGTGTGGTAACCAATCGAATCATGTTTCAAAAGTAGAATACTTACAGGCATTATTGCAAACGTAAACATCAAAGATCTACTAACATTTTTAAATCAACCATACAACATTTTTGCTGATAAAATTAATTTAATGCTTAAAGAGTCCATGTTGAAAGTCAATACAGTTTTGGTAGTTCACTTTCTACAGCCTCGCAGTTTGGAAATTCATTTAAAGACATTTCCAACTAAAAATCAAATTATTGATGTTGGTACTGATTTGCGGCAATGGTATCAAGCTAATGTCTGTACCAAGCTACAAACCAAATTGGGGGAATTTGCGGAAAAGGATTCAGGGTGGGATTTGCATGAAATTTTGCATTTAAAGGTAAACATGGACAGGTATGTGCCTCTAAAAGGTGAAATGTATAGTAAATTGCCTATCCTCATTTCAGTAACGTGTTAAAAAAATTTGTATTGCATAAATGATAAAGAAGTTGTAAGCTTTGTATTGAGTAACCAGTAAAGTGACAGAGAACCTGTAAATCTTTCAATGCTCTCTAACGATGACGAAACTTATCATCACTTTGTTTTGATTAAAAATATGCCAGCTTTAGTTTCAAAACAGGTAGCAAAGGATGGTCATAAAAAAGTAATTTGTAACCGGTGTTTGCACTATTGTTGGTCAGATGTAGCTTTAGAAAAACATTTAGCTTATTGCAGTCAACTCAATCAATATCGTGCTAGATTACCAAATGATAGTAATAAATATTTAGAATTTAAACACGTAGCATACCAAGAAAGGTCCCATTTGTCATATACGCAGACCTCGAAAGCATTTTAGAGAAATGTTCAACGACAGACTATCAAAACACACGTATATGTGATAAACATGTACCCTTTAGCATTGCCTATTACCTTCAATGCTCTTATGATGACTCATTATCACAGTTTCATTTGTACAGGGGAGAGGATTGTATACAATGGTTTATCGGAGAACTACAAAAGATTGGAAACTGGGCAAATGGCATTCTCAATATAATCATACCCATGTAGGCGCTGACTTATCACCAAATTAATAATTTTGAACACGCTATTGTCTGTCATATTTGAAATCAGGCTTTTCAACCGACAGATGTTAAGATTAGGGACCATAACCATTTGACGGGGTGCGGCACATCAAGGTTGCAACTTAAACTAGACACGCATACTGTCCCTATTGTGTTCCATAACTTGAGTAGTTATGATGCCCATTTCCTCATTCGAGAGTTAGCTATGGGTTTCCCGGGAGAGGTATCCAACTTACCGTTAAACAAGGAGAAGTATATATCCTTTACCAAGACGGTAGATGATACCAACATAATATCTAGATTTATAGATTCCTTTAGGTTTATGAGTAATAGTGTTGATAAGCTAGCCTCTTATTTAACTAATGATAGAAAGCATATTACTAGATCAGCGTGTAGTACCGACGCTGAATTTAATTTGTTAGTGCGCAAGGGCATCTTCCCATACGAATACATTGATTCATGGGACAGACTAGACGATACTGCTCTACCGCCAAAGGAAGCATTTTATAGTCACCTTGCTAACGAACGTGTTTAGCGATGAAAACTATGTACATGCGCCTCAAGTCTGGAACATCTTTGCGGTACAAACATTAGGGCAATATTCTGATCTATATTTAAAAACAGATGTGCTATTAGCTGACATGTTTGAAAATTTCCTCGTAACTTGCTTAGGTGCGTATCAGTTGGGCCCTTTGTACTATTACACAGCACCAGGTTTAGCGTTTGATGCCTTGCTAAAAAACACTCAAGTTAAATTAGAACTGCTCACTGATATCGATATGGCCATGTTCTTTGAAAGTGGCATCAGGGGCGCAGTGCTCCAACCGTTATGCAAAGGCTAATAATAAATATATGGATAATAACTATGATCCCACTGCCCCAACGAGCTATTTAATGTAGTTTGATAATAATAACCTTTATGGAAAATCAATGGAACAATTCTTGCCATTTCTTTGCCTTTGTAGATAACCCCAACCTTGAATCCATACTAAATACACCAGATGATTCAGACATCGGTTACATTTTAGACTGTGATTTGGAATATCCACTAGAATTGCACGAGCTCCATAGTGACTTACCCCCGGCACCAGAATACTTGGCTCCACCTGGTTCCAATTTAAATTAATTATTAAATTATTACTCACATTGTATCCGAAACGTAACTACATTGTTCACTGTAGGAACCTAAAGATGTATTTGACGCTTGGTTTAAAATTGACAAAATTAAATAGAGTCTTGAGATTTAAACAGGCTCCCTGGTTACGAAAATTTCTATAAATTAATGATCAATAGTGATTTCGGTAAACTAATGGAAAATGTACGTAAATATAAAGATATACGTTTGGTGACTAAGTGGGAGGGTCGATATGGGGCTGGTGCGTATATTTCCAAATCAAATTTCCATAGCTGTACCATATTCGATAAGGATACGGTAATTAACCAAATGAACAAGATGTAGGTTTTGCTAAACAAACCCATATATGAGGGATTTGTCGTTCTAGACATTTCTAAAACTTTCCTGTACGACTTTCATTACAACTAGGTGCTATCAAAATTCGGAAATAAAACCAATCTCATGTATACTGACACAGATAGCTTGATTGATGAGTACCTTGTACCCGATATTTATGAGTCCATCAAAGAGAATATTGAAACATTCAATATATGCGATTATGCTCCCGATAATACTTTTGGTATTCCTCTATTAAATAAAAAAAATCCAGGCTTGATGAAAGATGAGAACATGAAGGAATTTGTGAGGTTGCGTGCGAAAATGTATGCTTATTTAGTTGAGATGGGCAAGATTACAAAAAAATCTAAAGGTGCTACTAGAGCCAGTGTAAAACAAATCACCATAGAAGATTACAGGTTGGAATTATTTGATTACCGAATTGCAAAGCGATACCAATATCTAATAAGATCCAAAAACATTTAGTATTCACTATTAGGCAAAACAAGGTGGTTCTAAATCTGTGTGATGATAAAAGGATTATAAGTGTTGGGTCTACAGATACACGTCCCTGGGGCTACGAAATAATGCCTATAAATATTTAAAGCGTTCCTTGATAGTTCCTGTTTTACACCCAAATTACACAAAAACATTGATAGCAATAAATCGAGCTAGATAAGTGTATTGTAGAAAGGTATAGTACCATAAAGGATATAAATATAGCTTTAAATGTAGAAAATGTATATAAACAATTTATTGTCTAGTAATAGTATGAATGCATACACAACTCGTGATAATTCCAAACACATTGACTATAAATTAGCACAAGTCAAAAACGGGAATCCGTTTCCCAAATACAAGTAGCGGTTTTCCAAAACAGGGGAGCGGTTTCCCAAAACAGGTAACCGTTTGCCCACCGAAAACAAGTCAAATTGCTCATTCATCGTAGCTGATTGCTATTTGCAAGGATATCGGTTGCCGTGGGAAAATGAGGAGCACCCCTGGATATTAGAAAACATTAATAAAGGTGAAACAAGTTCATGCTTGGGATGGACCAGATTCGGGAATATGGCCATCCAGTAATTTAAAGGACTGTACAAATACTTTAGGTTTACTGTATAAGATGAGTAATATTTAACAATAAAATACAATTACCTTTTTTATGTGTTTCTATTTCATCGAAAAGTTACAAACTATTCCTATAGCTATATATAAGTTAAATGTTATAAAACTAACTCGTCTTTATTGATCCATAGTCTTTCATCCAATCCCCACCACTTTAAGAATAACTTATTATTTTTGGAGCGAAGCACTTTTTCCACCAGGGACACATCGGGATTGACTCCATAACGCTACATTAGTTCAGTAAAATGCTCATTATAGAACTATTTTCCTGCATCTGTCTGCAAATTGGTAGGTTTCCGGCCTGTTTTGAAGATTACTTGCATGGCCTTGGTAACTTCTTGACCTGTTCTCGTTTTTAATCCTTACGTCCACAGGTATTTCGAAAAACAGTCGATAACCACTAATATACACTTATAGCCGTTATTTTGTTTGGCATATGTGTTAAATTCAGCCAAATCTGCTTGCCAAAGGTCACCAAACCTTTAATTATTGTTCGACTTTGTCTAAAATTTTTTCTTACGTTTTTGTGCAATTCCTCAAGTTGTAATTTGGACATGGCACTAATTTATCCACAATTTCTTTAAGTTGATCTAGTTTTTTGTCCAACACTTGATAAGCGTTATAGTTTCTTTTTTTAAAAGCTTTATGAAATGCTTTTAGAGAAAAATTAAGATATCCTTTGCTTATAGCATCCCCATATTCTTCAGGTTGCGCCAACTGTGTCAAACGGTTTCCATCCAAATTCAACCTTTTCGATAAATAGTATTGCTTAGTGATGGCACCTTGATCTATGGGATTGGGAACATTGCTGAGTCTCTTATTCTCGATATCGAATTCATTATCATCAATCAGTTGAAGCTGAGGGCTTAACTTCTTGAATTGATGCTGAGCATGTGAACTTCCAAATTTGTCAAGTGACATCTTAGTTATGATATGTCGACTTCAATGCATTCCCACCTGTATTGTTTAGAAAACGAGTGTTTGGTCTTTTAATGTATCCATCTTCATACAGTTCTTCTACAATTGATATTATATCATTTACGACACCTGTGTTTTCCGCCAATTTTGCAGTTCACAATACCTCCAGATCACGAATTAGTTCGTGTACATCATTCCAATATTTGTATTCCATCGGCCTGTCTGTTAATTCCTTAAAACCATAGCTCCACCTTCCTGAGTTGTGGTTGGTGATGCTGACAGCAAGGGTTTGATTATTTGTGTATACTTTTTGCTGCGGCTTCCTCGAATCTGAGATGGGTTCATAACTGAATCATGTGCGATACTAAGAGGTTCTTCTTCTTCGCTATTAATCTCTCCTAAGACAGATGTATCTAGGAGAAACGGTGTATGTGGACCTGGGGAGGATTTATTTGAAGAAGCGGACGCTGAGCTAGGGGGTAGTAGTACTCTTCCTTGCTAATGAGGGTGAAATGAACCCTGGAGCTAACGCGGTAGTGGCAGTAGTAGCATGCTTTTTTTGAATTTTTTTTTTTTTATGATTGTGGACCTGAACAGGATAAATAAGGCCTATCGTGCTAAAGCACTCAGGAACACTTAGGAGGATGGATACAGGGATAATGAATTGCCAATAGATGCCTATGAACAGCTACCTTAAAAATATGAATAAAGGTGGGTTTTTAGGTTTAACGTTAATGGAATCTTTTTTGGGTGTTTTTTTTTTATCAGGATTGATTTTATTCACTATTTCAGTTAGAGGTTCTATTAGAGGTTTATAAGTATTTTCAAATGTTCTTTCATTACCAATGCGGACAGTTTCAAGACTGTTATATTTCTGCCGTATTATTTTACGAGATTGAATAATTTTTCGCTTTAATATCGTCTCCTTATTATCCATTGCAGCAAAATGGGAGTTTGAATAGATAGTTGTTAATACCTAAACGGATGAGTAACTGCTAAACCACTGAAAGCATATTAAGGTATTATATAGGGTATAGCAAGATAGGTTCCAGTTTACCCTGAGCTGATAGCTGTTTATATATTCATCATACCTTTTCCTATAGCGACCATATTTATGACTATGAAACCAAACGGATCTATCCAGCACTTTGAACACATATCCCGAAATAATGTCATGCTTATGGTGGGGTCCTCATACACATGTTTTACGTTTAATTCATTTTCCTCAAATAATATAATTAGATTCGAATTGTCACGAATTAATTGCTTTGGAATTTTGCTGTAAGTTTGACCCAAATAGAAACAGTCAATATCGTTATGCCTACCCATAGAAAAATATCTCCTTACGATATTTTGCTTTTCACAGGCGATATCATCGAACATAAAAATAGAGTTTGCTTTTGCACAATTCGGTTCAAGCACATCTTCATTAGCACTGAACATAAAGTAACCTATATCCTTCATCGGAAGTAGTATTTCCTGTAAAAATTAGTACTTGTTTTGATTCAATGACTTTTGAGTTTACGTATACATGTTTAAATTTCAAACCATTGTTCTCAGTAAGCAAACTAATCATTACATTTGTTTTGCGGCAGTTGGAGGGGCCACATATAATGCCGCGTATACTATTAGGACTTAAATCACCATGCTTAGAAGTACCAGACTTCATCAATGTCATGATTTTGAATTGGAAGTTTTTGTTTCTGAGCAACAACCTTCATCTTTGGTTGGTGAAATAAAACTAAACCAATAATTACAACATTTTTATTTATATACTAGACATACAGAGTGTATATTATAATTTTTGACATACAGAGTGTATATTATAATTTTTTCATTTCTCCGCTGAGTAGGCTGTACTGCACAATAGCATCGTGGAGAGTAAGACCATAGATAACGATTCCATTATCGAAAGGTGTTAGAGATTCCATTTCCAATTTGATGTCTACGGTGGAGTTTTTTAGGGACTCATTTTGTTTAAAGCAGTCCATTGCAAATATTGGACATGATTTGAATTCGGTGTAGTTGAATAACGCATCTATATCATATTCATCATAGTAGTCACAAAGGAATTTCAAAAAATTGCGATATGCAGGTATGTATTGGTTAGCAGTGAAGTTCAAATGCATAATACTCGGAATTCAGATGTACTTTAAGGTTTCTGATGTTAATGTGATCAAAATTTCCGGCTCTTGCAGACTTTGTATACCTTTTACCTTATTGGAATGCAACAATTATCCGACGTTTTTGTTCGAGTTGCGTTGACGTTTTTGTTTTAAATCAGGTAATTCATATAACTCCCATTGACGAAATAGAACAGTAGTAATATAATTCTTATTGAGTCCTTCAAACAAGTTTGGTTTCGCAGCAGCACTAAGTGTTAAGTGTGGTACTTTCCATTGAATTTTATCTAGGATTGTTTCCGCATCAACGTCACCATAGTATCAGTTTGTGTTGCTTCTGGATCGAATTAAAATCAGCCCTTGACGCATATTCACGATCACTTGACGATAATCCTCCATTATTCCAAATATGTGGTTCAATGGTATGCATACTGTAAATGATTTTTCTCCATTTTACTCATCGAATTCTACTTTGCTCTTGCTTCCCGTATAAGAAATATATCCCTTCAGTGTGGATGTTATAACGGTATAGAAGGCATTTGTTATATGAAGAGGCTGTTAACCTGCAATATTTAACTCGAATGTTTAATCATACTGATGAAGATCCCTTTGTTGTGGAAATAAAGAAGTATTCTTCTTAGTGTAACAAACCGCTTCAAGAATAAGCAGAGACGCAAAAGTCGACAATAGTCACGGTATACTAAGCCAGATATTACTCGTATTGCCTTACGTTGTAAATTGAATATTTGCGGATAAAGAGAGCAATGTTCCCGTACTAAAACTGCATAGTTCAACATGGACTGGATAAAGGCATAGTAAGTAATTTTAGCAATATTAGAAGACAAATTACTGGTAAGCCTACGTAAAAGAAAATTGATTTACTGAGCTTCCTACTTATAGATACACAATGAAATTTGAAGCTTAGATTTTCATCAATAACGCAACCGAGAAATTTGGCATTTGGTACAAAGCTTACACCATGGCACATTACAGTATTTCATGAAAAATGCATAAGCGTCGTCTTACATGAGTGCCTTCAGAATTTGTGTAAATTGAATTGCTGCATTTGACGTACTATGTCCCTTTCGAAAACCAAATTGTTTATTTTAAAACAATGTGTTATTTTCAAAGAATGACATAATTTGATTGTATAGAATTATTTCAATTATTTTAGAAAAAATTGGCAGAGTGTAGATTGGCCTACAATTATTAACATTATTTGAATCTCCTTCTTTAAGTATGGGTATGATTACCGCATCTTTGAGTAAGCCACAATTGATAATGGAATTAATAACGATAGTAAGAGGTTTTACTAATATGTTAACGTTACGTCTGATTAGGTTAGAATTCAGCCCATATACATCTCTGGAGCCGCTTTTTTTTTAATTTGGAGAATGCATGTCGTACTAGAATTTGTGAGACAGCTTTGAAATTGAAACATGTTTGGAGAATGGAAGTTGCATAGCTCGAGAGTGTCAACATCCGTGCTTGTAAGATATAATGAGATTACAGTCAAATTAGTTACATTAATGGAATTTGAGCCTGCAATATCGTAAGGATTCACACATACCAAAGCAACTTTACTAACTTTAAATTATTATTATTATTTAGAATCTACACCAGTTTCACATACATACACACAAAATTTATATCTATTGGGGCTTGTATTTCCATAACTCAGTTGGTTAGAGCTCTACTTTAGTACAGTAGATGTCGTAGGTAAACTTTTTATTTATGTATTTAATAAAATTAATAATAATTTTTAATAACAAAGAAATAGATTTGTTAATAAGTGTAAGTGTTGTTTTACAGTGAAAACACAATGTAGTGTGAATGATTTTATCAATTTCAAATTAAAGTTTCTTACAACTTTAAACTTACATCATAATTGGATTAAATTTTATTAAATTCGCTCTTCGATTATGACAGTTTCCACTGTTAGCCTTCCACCGTTAGAAGGTGTTCTGATTTGTCATCTTTTAGGCAGGTTAGCAATATTTAATTTGTTAAGGATCTAGTTATTCTTTGTTAAAAATGTAATAATAAAAATAATAATAGTAATATAGTAAATCAAAGACCACCAAAGTGGTATACATCAAGTCAGTACATTACTAGACATGTGACATTATAAGCTTACACAGTAATCGATAGATTGGCTAATACAATTTATCATAAACAAAACAATATTTAATTTAAGGGTATTGACAGGATCAATAAATGCTATATGTACACATATAAACAACAACCACTATTTTGACTGTTAAAGTCTGTTAAAATCTTCTAAACTATATACCGAATATTCTATTAATATTGCTCTGAGCTGATTTTTGAATTTTTGTAACGCAGCGCATTTTTTTCAGGTTCAGTGGTAGCCTGTTAAATAATATAACACCTGAGGAAGAATAAGCCATTTTAGTACTAGTTCATTACGTTCTTGTATTGTCTGAATGACAGTCAGAATTTTTTCATCTTTGTGTTGGTTACAATATACGTAACTCAAGGTTTCTAAAATGTATAAACTAGTTAGAGGTAGAATGTTGTATTTGATAAAATAGGGCTTACACGATTCATTACTTTTAATACCAGCAATGCAGCGTGCGACTCTCTTTTGTGCTAGAAATTCTTCACGCCCTCATGTAGATAGACCCCAAAAGCTAATACCGTATAAAACTTTGCTGTGAATTTCACCATAATAAAATGAAATTAAATACTTTTCTGGAAGAAAGCACTTTAAATTCTTTATTTGAAAACAAACCTTGTTAACTTTTTTTACCAATGATTCGCAATGGAGTTTCCAACTAAGGTTATCATCGAGATACACACCTAAAAATTTTACATTGGTTTGACATTGTACTTCTGAGCGATTTATTTGAATATCACTAAAACAATACTGCTTTTTTGTTTAGCTAAATACAATAAAATTAGTTTTAGAATCATTAATATGTAGTTTGTTGCGGACAAACCAATTTTCTAACGTCATTAAAAGAACGTTGATATTATTCACAAGATCATGGATATTGTGGTTTGAAATTCGCGCAGAAGTATCGTCAGCATACAAATACAGAGAGTAATTTACGAATTCTACAATATCAATAAGTAGGAGGAATAATATAAGTCCTAATATGGATCCTTGGGGAACTCCTACCTTGATAGGTAGAACTGAGAAATGGTATTCTTGTACAGTACTATGTAGTGATTTGTGCCGAATTTTAACAATTTGAGTTCTACCTGTCAGATGAGACTGAAACAATTTCGCTACGACATTTCTTATACCATACCTTTCTAGTTTAGTAAGTAAAATAGTGTTATTCACACAATCGAACGCCCTGGTTAGATCACAATATACATCAGCTATATCTTTTTTTTTTGTTTAGCGCCTCCACTATTTCATTTATTAAAGAATGTATTGCAGTGATAGCTGAATACGTTTTTCTAAAACCATGTTGTCATATTCAAAGGTTTTTGCTAATGATGATAAAATAGATGTAGGTCTGAAGGTTGCGATATCTCTGTGCATTTTTTTGTGGATGGGATAAACCGAAGCATTCTTTAGTGCAGATGGAAATATACCTTCCTCAAAAGATCGGTTAATTAAATATGTTAACAGTTTAATAAATTATATTGCTACATTTTTTAGTAAACTAGGAGGGGTATTATCTGGACCACAACTATTGTTGTTTTTTAGTTCTTTTGACAATTGAGAGAACCTCTTCGGTGTAAAGAAAAACACACATACTATCGTAGATAGCCGTCGAAATACCTCTACGGAAACAGTTATTTACAGATGCGTTTGACGTATGTGCAGAGTTAGAGAAAATTCTTCGCGGTTCTTCAGTAAAATAGACATTACATGTGTTTTCTACTTCTAATCGATCAGTAATAGTTCTGCTCTCTGTAGATATGTTGAAGTTAGCAAATTCTGTTTTTTTTGTGCTTGTGTTTGGTTATTAAAGACTAACTTTACTCCGGTTTTCAGCATTCAGAATTTTATTGGTGCAAAATGAAAGTTTAATGTTCTTAACAACATTACAATATCATAGAGTAAAGTTCATTCTCTCATTTGTTTCGAGAATTACGCAAAAACGATAAATCTAAAAGTTTTAGAGAATATTAAGGTGCATAGTTCAAAATAATTTTTGAGTATACAGGGTGGTTCAAAAAAGCGTGGCGAATATAACACACGTTTTCTTTAATGGAACACCATATTTTAATTTATTTTTAGATGCTACACGAAATTTTATAACTTTTTTGTTAATAATATCATATACCTAAACCTAGTAGTTTTTCTAATATTATAATTTTTCTAGCAAATAATTACTTTTTACTCTTATAAAGAATTGACAGTGCCGCCACTGTTTTTGAAGATGGAATACACATATTAGGTACAAACGTTCTATGAGGATGGAAAAAAAAAGATATATGTAAATAAATTTGAGTTAGATACTACAGGGCATTCAAAATAAATTTATACACATCGAACATTTTAACTTACAAAATTTCGACTTTTTTAAATGGCACACCCTGTATTTTATTATATTTTCTGATAGCTTTTATAAAACCCCCCAACTTTTATTGAGTATGTCATATACCTAGTTTAGTAGCTTGCGATTTATTTAGGTTGTTTAAATTTTTGCCCTTGCTTTTATTACACCTTAGACCATGAATAGCTAAGGGCATGTCTATATAGACATGCCCGTAGACGGGCATACTTTTGAACACTTATTACGTTATAATAATTAAAAATAAGCTAGTTAGTAGGAAAATTATTATTATTTATATATTTGTTTTATGTTTCTATAATTAACGTGTGTAAAAATGGAAAAAATCTACTAAAACTAGATATATGACATACTCAATAAAAGTTGGGAGGTTTTATAAAAGCTATCAGAAAATATAATAAAATACAGGGTGTGTTAAAGTTACTAATTTTTAAAAGCGTTCAATATTAAATGGATCCCAATTATTATTCAGCACGAGTTTCTGACATTTCAGTCCATCTAATTTTTCTATTCTCTATAGATTTTCAAAATGATTAATTGCTATGTTGCAGCCCATTACACATTATTTGTCATTTTGTAAAAAACAACATTTTTATTTTGTTCTCAAGTAGCATCAAGGTGTAAATACTTGTGAAATTTTTATTTTTCTTCCTTACATTATATTTAATCAGTAATGTTCTTATGTCGGTAGGTACAGTCAGGTTGACTGATTAGAGATTACGAAATCAAACTTAAAATGATTATGTTTGCAAAAGTAATTAATGTAATGGGTATCTAGCCTATAGGATGTAATGTACCGTAATTCATTGTAAAGAAAGAAACGTTGCTTGCTTTTTACTCAAGTTATCTATTTTATTAAATTTTTTTTTTTTTGAAAAATTAAGTACATCTGTGTTTCAGTCTGGAGTGGATGTTAGTTCAATTTCAACATATTATTTTGTGATTGACACCTTTTTAATGTTATTTGTAAGCAACAGAGGAATTTTATTACTAGAATCCGTTTCAAACTCTGTTCAAGCTATAAGATTTATGTGACGTCCGACAGATGAGAGATAAAAGAAATTACATTTTCCATCTACTTGAGCCGTTTGTCAATTCGATTTCGTTTCGTAAGTACGAGTAAAAATAGTAACTAATTATTATCGAGTGCTGTACTGCATCATATAATTAAAATGAAACTTCACACAGACATGTTGATTCATCTCAGAAATTCTTATGTTGCTACTGCTCTCCACACATGACGTATAGGGAAACATTTATTATAGTGCTGTTCGGCGTTGTTACTTATTTGTAATTGAAAGGAACATTTGACTTTCAGTGTGTGGTTAGTTAAATTTTTGTCTGTTTGTTATTATAGAGTTATTAATTATTTATCATTAGATTGTCTTCACGATGACTAATTTTTTTATTGTTCTTTCGGTTAAATATTTACTTTCCTTGAACTATCTATTCGACGATAATGTGAACCTAAATGTTTACAACCACACATTTTATTCAATATATTCAAAACTAATCGTTTTTGTGCCTTCGTTCTGTAATAGGGCATATGCAGACCGCAAATGTGTCCGGAAACTATGCGTTTTCCGGCCTACGCCGACAAAAATAATACTAAATTACAGTTGGTACTCGTAGTGACAACTGATAGAATGTTAGACATAATCGACATTTGACGTAACACAAAGCCTAATCGCGTTACCGTGTTCGTGTACGCATCCGTTATTATGTCATTATTAGTTCCTTATAAACTACAAATTATATCTATAAATTATTATAAAGTCAACAAAGTGGCAAGGTACCTACAAAATTCGAGTAATGAATAATTTCGCAATTGTATTTTTTAGGTTATATTGTTTACTGTCAGTTGTTCGTATTACCAACTTAATTTCAACGGGTATGAAATTTTAAAAAGTACAACAATTTTGTTTATTGATTTTAATTACAATTGTTAACATCGGCACAAAAAATCTTGTGCCATAAAATGGTTTGCGAGTACTCATAAATTTGCTCGTACTCGCAATACCCACTTTCTGGCCGTGGAGTACAAATAACTATTTAGGCGTATGAGTGAAATCACCGCACCTCCCCCAAAAACTTTCGGTGACGTTATAGTAAATGTCTTCTTTTACTATCTGGATACGCTCACTTCCACTTTCCGGTCTCTACTTGACTTCGCCTACAGTCTCTTGCTGTTAGCCCTGGTCGAATGCCGAAGGACTCCCTTTACCACTCACATATACTTTCACTTTTTACCTTCTAATTGGCGAAGACGGTGCGCGCTGAATGATCCAAGCCAATCAGGTTTCTGATTGGCTTTAATCCTCTGGGGTTCTGGTTGAATGACATGTTGTAACGTATGCTGATTGTTCGTGGTAAACCGCCCTTTTTCTTATTTGAAACGGTATGATTTGGGGCATTAGACATTAAATTCTGCGGGAATGTTTGTTTGTTTAATTGTTCGTGCTACCATTTAGCAGCGGATCTTAAACACTAGTGAATTTCCTGTAATTTTAAACAAGGGTATTAGGAATGTCTGGGAGGGCAGTGTCCAAGCGATATCGTTCATCGAAAGTTCTAACTTTCTGATCTACTATTGCAACATCTGCGGCATCAAGTCTAATCTTAATACTATTCACCCACATCTTGAACAATTACAAGCTGATATTTTGTTTCTACCTGAAACACAAGTCTCCTCTGAAAGATTTGATTCACCGGACAATATTCCCAATACAACATTCACTCTAACTTTCGATATAAAGGGGCGTATGTGGCTACACCAAGGACTGCGTTGCTTGCAAGAGGATTGCTTCCTTGGAAAATAAAAATTTCGACGTGATTTGGTTTAAACATTATGGCCCTAAATTTATGAAATTCTACTGTTGCATTTATAGGTCTCCTAATGACAGTAACTTTCAAGACTTCTTCGATTACCGTAGTTGGCTATCTTCTGTTTCAGTTTCCATCTTGCGATGTCTCAATTGTAGGAGCCTTCAATGTTCATAACTCTAATTGGCTTCAATTTTCATATACTACTAATCTAGCTGGTCAGTGCAGAAAGATTTGCTATTGCTTGTGATCTCACACAAACGACTTGTGAACCAACAAGAATCACTGATAACCCTAACCGTACTCCACATCTCTTTCGTACATTAAACCCACTTGTTTATAACACTTCCGTTCTGTCCCCTCTAGGTCTATCTGACCACTGTCTAATAGAAATAACTTCTACTGCCCTAATTCCGCTGTTGTTCGCAACACCAATAGAACCTTATGGTGTTTTAAGTCAGCTAGACGGAGTGATTTACGAGACTTCTTGGCAACATTTCCATGGCGTGAATATTGCTTTAAGTCGTCTTCTTCTTCGGAAATTGCTCTTTCAGTACCTGAAGTCATCCTCATGGGCATGGAGTTATACATTCCCAAAAACAGAATCGCATAGGCCATTCACGTTTCCTGGTTCAATAAGGCTTGTGCTGATGCAATATCTTTGA
The DNA here is from genome assembly GCA_036346205.1 of Vesta saturnalis. NCBI lineage: Eukaryota > Metazoa > Arthropoda > Insecta > Coleoptera > Lampyridae > Vesta > Vesta saturnalis. The sequence goes on along the minus strand of JARFJB010001851.1, from coordinate 8,515,090 downwards.
AAAATAAATCTTATATTAAATGGAAATCTAATAAAACCGCCGAGAGTCATGCAGAAGAATACGTTGGTGCTAGAAATATCTGCAAAAGTGCCATCACTAAAGCTAAAAAATTGTTTGAACAACGAAATGCAATCAACTAGCTAGATATCCTTTGGGTAGCCGTAAATTTTGGTCTTTAGCTAAAGCCATTAGTAAAAACTTTGGTGCATCTTCAATTCCCCCCTTGACACCTTTTGGCGGATCAGTAGTTGCTGATTATGTAGACAAAGCCAATGTTTTTGTGAATGTATTTGCATCAAACTCGTGTCTCAATGATTCTGGGAAAGATGTTCCCCATGTCAACTCTTCTTCATACGCTATGAAACCGATTCATTTTCGGTACAAGCTCCTATAATCGATTATCAGTAGGCTTGATCTCAATAAGGCGACTGGCCCAGACGGTATCCCAGCTATTGTCTTAAATAAATGTTGCCCCGAACTAGTACCAGTCCTGTCTAAGCTCTATTCGATCTCTATGTCTTCTGTACCATGGAATTTAGCAAATGTTCAACTTATTGCCAAAAAAGGCCGATCCCCGAGCCACCAACCAATTGCCATCACCTCTATTTTGTCTAAAATCATGGAAAAGCCATCAATCAGCAACTGCTCTCGTTCTTTGACACTAACAAACTCCTTAGTGACCACCAATATGGGTTTAGGTAGAGTCGTTAAACTAGAGATCTACTCTCATATGTGACCCAAGTTTGGAATAATTCATTAGACCAATCAGATGAAACAGTTAGTCGATTTAGGGATCTCAAAGGTATTTGACCAAGTTTGGCATAAGTGTTTACTTGCCAAACTCACCTCGTTTGGGTTAAATGATGCGCTCATCAACTGGGTTTCGAAAGAAGTTAGAATTAACGCGGGCATGCCACAGGGATCAGTTACAGCGCCTATGATTTTCATGCTATACATAAATGACCTTATTTCTTCAACAACTAATCCGATCCATTGCTTTGCTGAAGACAGCACTCTTCATTGTAGTTCATCTCAGTTTACTCATAATGGTAATCTACGTTCTATGTCTCAAAATATTAAAGCTGAAATGGCAAATTCAACAAAATCAATAAAGACATTCAATGTATTATCGAATGGGGAAGCAATAATCTAATTAAATTTAATGCTAACAAAACTCTGTGTTGCGTTGTTTCCGCCAAAAAGGATCGCTTATTTCCTATTGTAAGTATGAATGGCTCAGATCTTAAGTTTTCGGAATCCATTACTCTGTTGGGAATGACTGTACCTTCAAATCTATCATGGGTTGACCATTTTATCAGCTACCAAAACAGCGGCTAGTAAAATAGGCTTTTTGTACAGATGTAAGGAGTAGTTTACCTTCCGACAACTATTTCTGATGTATAAGACCCAAATTCGACTTCATATAGAATAAAATTATCACCTGTAGGTTGGTGCTTTCCAATACGCTCTGGATATCGTTGATCGTATTCAAAAGAGAGCGATTAGGCTTATAAATAACACGTCCTTAATTTCTGACAAACAGTTCCTTGAGCATAGAAGAATCGTTTCAGTTCTTTCTTTGTATTATCGGTGTTACAATGGCTATTGCGCTGCTGAATTACATTATTTGATATAATTTAGGGCTACCATTGCTAGGAATACTCGGTTCGCTCATTCACATCATCAGTATGCTGTACAAATATTCACTTGTAGTACCAAACAGGCGTAATCCACATAATTCTACACGGCGTCCAAACTCTGGAATAATCTCCCTAGTCCCTGCTTTCCTCCCATTTATGGTATGAAAGAATTTAAGGTAGCTGTTCATAGGCATCTCTTGGCCATTCAATCTCCTTCTACCCATCCTCCTAAGTGATGACCAGGGCTAAAGAGGAGACGGACTGCTGAACAGTCTATGCACAGATTTACACAAGCTAAAATAGGTAAGTGACTAACCATAAGGATGAGCGTATTAAAAAAAAGCACCAGTACCATAAATGTGACATTTTGTACAGTGCTACCCAACTCTCCACATGTACATGGTGATCAATAATTCAGTAGTCACTTGGATGTCTTATAGCATTCATCGCAAAAATGCATCTGACCAATAAAATGATAACGCGTGTGAAGGGCAAACTTGAGTGGATAATAACATAAATTACCCATGAAAACCTAGAAGTTTACCCAAGTCGGTGAATCCTTTTCTGAATTCCAATACACATGTTGATATATACTTAGAGTATACTGCCTGAACGATTAATGTTTTATAATGCATATATTGAATATAATGAATTATTTCATGTTAGTACATAACTGAGTTTTACGGGGGCAATATATGCGACGTACCACCAAACTTTTATTATCCACAATCTTACAATGATTTCGATAAACGTTTACTAAGGTATCACCTGCATTAGTTGCCGCAGCAGGATTGATTTCCGCATCTACCGACGACACAGTGACACGATACAACATGTGACGGGTTGAATAAACCCATGGTAAGGTGTAATGCAGCAGAAATGGAAAGGACCTTTGCTCTTGTAGTAAGTTAAAATATTCTGCCGCAAAGCGAACCATATATCTGAAAAAAATATACTTACATGCCATAACATTTGTACAAAATCAAACTTATTTTGATCATAAAGCAAACCATACAAATAAATACATCAACATATCATTTCCTTATTTTCCTAGCTTTATATGTCAAGGTGTTTAGTAGGACGCTCAGTTAAAAAATTTGGTTGTGGACATTGTAGATGTGCCAACTTGTGAATTATATGATCTTAACATTGCGTAACCTAAGACCCCAAATCATACCGTTTCAAATAGTAAAAAGGGTGGTTTACCACGAACAATCAGCAACCGTTACCCCTAGTCATCCAAATAGAACCCCAGATAATTAAAACCGATCAGAAACCTGAATGGCTTGGACCATTCAGCGCGTACCTCCATCATCACCAATTAGAAGGTAAAAACTGAATGTATATGTGAGTTGCAAAGGAAGTCATTAGGCATTCAATCAGGGCTCACAGCATGAGGCTGTAGGCAGAGTCAATTAGAGACCGGAAAGTGGAAGTCAGCGTGTCCAGGTAATAAAAAAGGACATTTACTACAACGTCACAAAAGTGTTTTGGGGAGGTGCCGTTATTTTACTCATATGCATCAAATAATTCAATATATTCACAATAAATTAGTCATCATGAAAACAATTCAATTATAAATAATTCATAACTGTATAACAAATAGACAAAAATTTAACTAATCACACACTAGAAAAAAAATTTTCCGTTCAATTATAAATAACAACAACCCCGAACAACACTATAATAAATGTTCCCCTATATGACCTGTGTGGTGAGCAGTAGCAACGTAGCAATTTCTGAGATGAACCAATATGTCTCTGTATGTGTGAAGTTTTATTTTAATTATATGATGCAGTACAGCAATCGATAATAATTCATGACAGTAAGTTTTGTTTACTAGGTGCTAAGAATAAGTATAACGGTAAGTATTTTAGCGTTCTCGAACGGTAAATAAATTTATTCAATTTTATATAATAACAATTCTTATAATTTACCTATAAACATAAATATTGCAAGTACCATTATTAAAATTTCCAATTGTCACAGGAAGCCTATTTTGGAAAACAGATGCCAAAGAAAAAATTTCAGTACCATGAGTTTCCTTGTCGCTACTTTTATTCGTTTTGGGATATTTTTACAATGATTAATCTATCACGTTCCTCAAAGTCTTCTATTTTTATATTATATAACTTTTCTCGTCTACATGCATCAGCTATTCCTAATATCATTACTACCTATAAAAAATATAATAATTTACTAAGGTATCTTTACTATAATATGTAATCTACTACACTGTGTGCAAGAAATTTTAGCAGATTCACTTAAAATATTCATTCTAGTTTTCGATGTTATTTTCACAAAAAAACTATAATAGCTTCAGTTATTTACAAATTGTTATAGCAACGAAATAAAATTTTTTACATTAAGACAACTTGATATAACGAGACTAATATACATATGTACATATCATTATTTAGCAAGTACATATTTAAATCTTTTTAATAAATTTAGTCGCACAAATAACGTCATAAGCATCTCGAACATTAAGGACTACCGATCTCAGACAATAATTGGAGTCGTCGCTTCGCTCCTTCTCCAAACAATTGTCTTCGATCGGTAAAATGTCCTTACTGTTCTAGATACTTAATATACTATTATGTCTCATCTGTCGTACGTCACATAAATCTTACAGCTTGAAAAGAGGGTATGAAACGCATTATAGCAATAAAATTTCTCAGATGTTTACAAATAACATTAAAATCGCAGAAGAATACATTGGGACGTTTTTCCAATGAAATTGGTGCAAATACAGCGATTTTCACATAGCTTAGCTAAGATGCAGGTGGTCGCGAAAAAATAGATTCAAATCACTTATTAGACATTGATGCAATGTTTTGGGACTGTTTCCCAGCGTAATTGGTCCATAAAGAACGATTTGGACATGTATTGGCCAAAATCCATACGGTCACGGAAAATGTATAAACTTTACTTATTCCACATCGAGCTTAAACGTTGGGGCGTATTCCTAAAATTACGGTTCTGACTTCTTTTGGTGAAAATACATATGGTCACTGAAAATCCATGAAATTCACTCCTTGGAAATCGAAATAATGCATTTAGTAACATAATGGGTTGTAATAATATAAAATCTTGTAAGTATATTTCTTCCTACCACAACAGTAAGGCCAAATTTTGTGTTGGTTTTAATGTGTAGTAACTAATTCAAAGTACCATATCCTCATACTTTAAACTATTCGGCATCAATTGCAAGGACCAACAAGGTGCCGTTAGTATTAAAACTTTCTCAAAAAGTAATTGTATATGAGACCTAACATAATTACGTATTATCATACACTAAATAATGGTTAAACGTGCTAATATTTACAATCTTTTACACAAATGCAATAAATTCAAATGCATATAGTTGTAACCTTATTGTAATAACCCTTTCCCACATTACTGAAGAGAAATTTGTTTGCTGCGTTAAATGTATGCGTATATGTAAAGCAACAATAGTTTGATCAATTAACTCGTCCATCAATATTCACGTATCTCATAGTAGTTATAAATTCGAACTAAATACTCCAGTATTTAAAGTTTGTCCTACAAAGGAAACAAACCGTTACGTTCTAACAATAAATATTTGCGAGGTTTACATACTAATCCCGTCCACTTTCATCTATATGGAGCCAGATAGCATATATAAATTTTCTTATATGCTTGTGCCTATATATATATATATATATATATATATATATATATATATATATATATATATATATTTAACCTAAAAGGCAAAAATTATTGGGTACATACAGTATTAGTAATTCACGCAAAATTTAATTTTAAGGAAGTACGCTGAACTTTAACATTAAAATTGAAATCTTGACAACTACAATATAAAATGTAGCATTTGCGTGGAATTTATCTCACATGTAAGTGGAGATACAAAGTAAGAATTAGTTTAAAGTGTAATACTGTTTGTTTTTCTGCACTTCAAACTGAAAAAAAAATAATCCTAAAAATCTGACACTGGTTTCCTATTTTGTATACCAGTTTTTCGAATATTTAAATATTCCCCCAATCCCATACAAACGAAATAATTTAAGCATTAGACAACGGTCTTTTGTTTAATTGTCTTACGCTGATAGACACGAATCTTTAAATTCATTGTGTGGAATTCCATATATCTTTCAATTGATTGTGTGGAATTTTCAATATTCTTATGTTATTTCTACACTAACTCGTTTCAAACTGATTGTTATCTAAATTTTATTGCATCTCATAATTACAAAAGAATAGTTTAAATTAACAATTAACAATTTACATTTCAATAATTTCATTTTGGACATTTCTTTCTTAAAAAAATTTTATATGTATTTTTGTTTACTCAATCCTGTGGGTTTTTCTTAACATAATAATTTGCAAATAAATCGATGTTCCAAATTCAGACTCATTTAGTATATACGAAGTAGCCCTTAAAGAGCCTGAACATAGCTGCCACTACTTGGGCTGAGCAAGGTCACGTTAGTATATTCACACAAGATGTATAAAAATCGACCTCTGTATAGTGATGACAAGAACCAATCTGTATATACTGCAGATATAAAAGGTATATTATGGAGCCCACCCTAAAATTCGTATTTATGCGTTTTGTCATATGCACTATCATATTTTGGTGATATACACATGGGAACCTTAGAAAGCCCGCAGCCGGGCTTCATAACGTTTTTTCGGGCTAGAGAACGTACTGTTAATATGTCGCACGGGCTCCACAATGACTTTAAATATGTCTATACATATATATATATATATATATATATATATATATATATATATATATATATATATATATACACTCAGACACACACCACACACACACAAGCCAATAAGTCGACTTAGCGTTAGTGAAATAAATTTATAACGTACATATGTATATGTAGGTGGGAAGTTAAAAACACTATCGGTCGCTAAGGCTACTGTCAGCCAGCTAACAGTGCACAGTTTGAATATCTAATTTAGTTGTTCTCGAAGTTATTATTTCCATCAAATTTCGAACTTTTTAAAGTTTAATCGTTTTTGTTATATCATTTTCATCTCATTTGTACTCAGCTATACCTTAGCGTGCGTAAAAAAATGTGCTCTTTCAGATTCCGTAATAAAAAATGTGGGTTGCCATTTAAAAAAAAAACGTCGATGGCATATACCTCCTACACAAACCTCTATGTTTTAATTTTAGTGGAAATAATGCGCAAATAAAAATAAAATTCGACTTGTTTTTCCGAAAAATTACTTGTTGCATTTTTAACGAATTTATTCATTACACTGTATATTGCATGATGATGCATCTGTACATAGAAAATAGTATAGGATAAATTTTATTGAACTAAATGGTACATAAGAAGATAACAGAAATCACAAAATATACCACGTTTGAAACTACAAATTATAGTTATAAATTTAATCAAAGCGTTACTGGCTTTATTCATTTGTAAGTACGTTGCCAGTGGAAACAATTTACATTTTATTGCATAACCTTCTGACACAAGTCGAATTGGTGTGATAAGTTTCAATTACAAAGGCTTAAGTGTTTATGCCTTGGTACTTCTTTCGTAAATTAGTTACAAGTACTCATTTGTCTGCAAGTAGAAAATATATTTTTCGCACTGTTTAAGATGAAAATTGGATTTCATAACTTAATATGATACTTGTTACATGTAAAGATGGTAGCTGTTACAGTTCGTCAATACAGGTGCAAATTATAATTTCGAATATTAGCAAATGTAGCAAATGTGACTTTTCCGTACCAATATTATCAAAACTAATTTTAAAACGTCATGGTCGTAAAGCCTCCACTTCGCATTCACGTTAATTCTATAAACGTAAGCGGGTTGATAACACAAACAGAAAGAAAACCTCAGCTGCATCTATTAAGTGAAATAATAATTTGACTAAAAAAAGTCAAATATAACAAATCTTTTTACAACATCCCCTCTAAATGAAAACCTTTAAATATATGTCTATCCTCCTTCATTTTGTAATCTAAATGAAGAGTGACTAAATATCAGAGAACACTTGTAAATAGTCAGGTAATAAAGCTGTCGCACTCGCGTGGGTGACTAAACCGTATTTTTAGCACGTAAACTTCGACAAATATTCATAACCCAGGAAATATATTGTATTTAATGCATATTTCGTTTCTTTCAATGTCTTAATTTTTGTAATAGTTTTATTTATTTATTTAATCGAATGTAACGCTTGCGAGTTGAGAAGTATAAAACTACAACTATTTGACTACATTGAACTTAAAGTAACCGATTATAAGCCGCGAAGATTTTTGTTATAAAATTCTTCCTTTTAGACCCTGTGCATTAATATGGACTAAATAGGCATTCTGGAGACTTTTACACCGACTGTGAAAAATATGCCACAGTATATCATCTTGAAAACCGTCTATAACAGAACACATAGCAACCGATGGATGTATCCTTTGAAAATGCGTCATCCTATAGTATGCCATCCTGGATATTTACAGAGATTTTGTTGAAAGTTTTATTACGATGGTACATTCCTAGCTTCATTAGTATTTTGCTTAGAGGCGAAACACTGCGAGTATATCATGCTATTAGAAGGGAATAATTATGCAGTTATGTGGTAGAAACTCATAATACGTATGTTAACATAACCAGATGAGACGTTCTTGTGAAAAAATTAAGATTAACTTTTCTACCACATCTTTATGTTGTGGAACAAGATTCGTAATTGAGTGCAGTATTTGTCTGAGAAAGGAACAATTTAAATCTTTTTAGAAAGTACTCGAATACCTGTCACGTGTGGTTGAGTTTGACTTGGAATTTTTTTTCTTTGAATATTGTAACATCATTATTTCGAACATTACATTAATTAAGCAGATAGCTATTAAAGGTTGTTCATTGGTGTTTCTATTATTTTCTTATTTAACGTTGTCTTCATTATGTTATTTTCCTAAATTAAACCGTTTAATATTTGAAATTAATGGTCTCTCTTACTTAACACACATTTTTAGAATTTAAAACCACTGGTCACAATGGAATGTCCAGTGATTTATTAATTTCACAAAAAGAACGTTTCTTCTTGCTGTTTTTTGAAAAAGCTGTTGGTGCAAGCCACGTTTTAATTCCTAGAGGAATCTAATAATTTTGGATAAGATTGATCACGGACTAGGGTAGGATTTATATTTATTGCTCATTATGGGAGATTTTGCGGATTTGAAGGTTAAAACGTCAGCCATCAACACCACAGTTTTCTCATAATTATTAACTTTAACGGAAGTACATATTCCGACATCCATAATTGTAAATTTGGGTTACGAACATAACCGTTTATCTCGAAATTCTATTGTGTGTACCGTTTTCTTGCACACCTCATTAAGAGGTGAGAATAACTCCGACAACCACAAACATACTCACACTCAGAGTCCGATAATTATACACACAATTTGTTAAAGCTGTAACTGACCTCTAACTTTTGTAAGCTATCGCCTGGATACTTACTAATGGATAGCACGAAGGTCTATAACTAAAATTCGACAACAGGACGAATTCCAAAGCTAAGTTAACCATTACCTATATGGCTTTTGTGTGAATGCCAATACACTTTGAATTATCTAAATGTACAGCCTTGCCTAACTGTGTTATAGGCCAACTTGAATTAATTATTTGAAAAATTGTTATCTTAAATGCTTTAATCTAGTTATCTGCTGTGTTTTTACAAAGTCAATCTTACAGTACTTCTATTTAATTTTAAATATTTCCTTTTGTAAACATAGGACAATCCACAGGTAAATGCATTTATCCTCGTTACCTCTTATGTGTATTATTGCTATATTGTTACTAATTCTAAAAGGTTTATGTATTATTGACTGCTAGTGTTTAACTGAACATTATTATTGGTTTTACTGTTGTACACTGTACAATACATTTAAATGCCTTATAGATGGTATGTGCATTGAATTAGCATTGCCACTTTATCTTAATTAATTTTTGATTTTACCAAAAAAAAGACTATACTAAATTTAAAACTGTTTAGCTTTGTGGTCCTCCGAGTTATATTTAAAATGCACATTTAGTTTAAATTGCTTTTATTGCTCTACATGGAATATAACAAACTACTAATTTCTTTACACTATGTTCTCTTGAATACACCGTACCAGTAAGTTTCTTGGTATTTCAATTTAATTTCACAAATATTAATTTAAACAATTAGTTCTCTTTCCTGCAGTAGTGTGTTTGTTTAATAAAAGTTTTGCTACTATTTTGTTGTCCATTAATTTCATATGTATATCTTGTGTATGTGTTTACGTATCTCGTCGTGTATAAATACTCCCCCGTGTTGTAAGTTAACCTTTCCTATTTGGAGTTCTGAGAAAAGGTCTCCTTTTCGTGTATTGATTTAAAACTCGTGGTATCCAAACTTCTCTCTTTGGTTATATATACAGGGTGTTCCCGTTTTTTGTAGCAGGACTTTAATAGTCGATAGAACTTTCAAAATTAAGACAAAAGGTTTATATGAACATAGGTTGCCAAACGGTTAGTTTTGGAGATACAGGGTTTCAAAGTTTTAATTTCTTTCAGTTCTTTTAATTTATCTTCAAAACTATTTAAAATAATAAATCCAAATTTAGTACACATATTACACTCCTTAAACTCAATATTAAGAGTAGTTTAACGTTTATCAATATCTACAGGGTAGTACATTTTCTGAGGTGGTACACCATTTATCCCCCCCGAACTTTTTCATGCGACGCCTCCAACTCTTAAAAACCAAAAATTTAGATTGCCCATTTGATTTAGAAACTTTCTTGTCTTCTGCTTTTTTTTCGAAAAATGCTTAGTTTTTGAGATAAATTAGCTGTAATCCATAAACAGCTTCCAAATGGTAAGTAAAGAACGTCTGATGCACCCGCAGGCGCTGTTCATGGATTACAGCAAATTTATCTCAAAAACTATGCATTTTTCGAAAAAACTACTCTTAATATTGAGTTTAAGGAGTGTAATATGTGTACTAAATTTGGATGTATTATTTTAAATAGTTTTGAAGATAAATTAAAAGAACTAAAAAAAAATTAAAACTTTGAAACCCTGTATCTTCAAAACTAAGCGTTTGGCAACCTATGTTTATATGAACTTTTTGTCTTAATTTTGAAAGCTCTATCGACTATTAAAGTCCTACTACCTGGAACACCCTGTATGTATATACATATATAATATATATATATATATATATATATATATATATATATATATATATATATATGTATATATATACATATTTCTTTCCCTCCTCTCACTAACCTGAGTATTCCCATGCATCAAAATACTCTCAATTTGTTAGCCGCGGTGCGCTTCTCTCTCTGCCCCCTCCCCTTTTCCCCCTTTCTTTTTGCATATGTGTGCAGCCTTTGTGCACGTTACAATATTAATATATTTGGTTATCGTATGTAGAATTTTCCGTGTATACTATTTTAAAATGTTGCTATCTAGAATTCGTTGAAAGGAAATGGATTTGTTTTCGTGTACTATATTTTAGCACTGTTTTGAATTACTTATTTGGGTTTTTTCTGGGCGTGTTTGATTGGGAGAAGATGGTAACGCGGTTAAGTAATTTAGCGTACTTCTTTGTTGACCAGTACAGTTATGAGTGAAATGTGTAAACAGCTTCTATTATTAAGCGGTTTTACTCTTTAACTTTAATTTTAGGTATTTGCTTTGCCCGGCCATAGATTAATCAGAGACGGGAGTGGTTCTTATTGTAACAACCCATTTTGAGTTGTATTAAAATATACCGTAATTTATGTTCTTCGTTTATTTAGTTGTAAATATAAGAAAAAATTTTAATTATTAGTGATTTATAGGCATGTGTTAGGCAGCTTAATTTGCATTTTGGTGTAACTTAAGTGTATATACTTCTTAATGGTTTGTACTCCCACTTCTTTAAATTATTTTTTTCTGTTCATATTTTCGCGCAACGCGTCATCATCCAACTTCAAAAGCGTCCATTTTTTCAGTTCCTGATGAATGTTGTGTTGTTTAGGAAGCCTTTTTTTGGGTTTCCACCTAAATTTTGTGAAAATTGCCATTGATTTAATGGTAAGATATATTTAACGCAATACATTAAAATCTAAAACATTTGCTTTTTGCAGGCACTTTAAGTACTTTTACTTTTCTACTTTAATTACATTTTAAGTACGCATTTAATTTTACTTTTACGTGCGCTTTCATTTTATGATTGCAATGTTGCAGTCAATGCTGATCTAAATTTTGATCAGAATTTTTTATTTGAACGTTCAAGAAAATGCAATAAATATTGGGTTCAAAATTTCATGAAGAAAAATTTACAAGAAGTAAAATTCCATTTTGATGAGGTTTACAACGTAAAGCATTGTTATTTCAAGATATTGCGCAATATTGGTGCAAAGATGACATCACCCTTGGTTTGCATTTCCGTAATCGTTTAAATACCAGAGGTTATTAAAAAGTTTGTGTACAAAAATTGTTGGAACAGGTATTTATGTTTAATGATTTTTTAGTAATTTAAGGCTACTTTTAAGATATATTTTATATAACCCTAATTTAACTGTTAATAAACATAGTCTGTATATTTTTTTATATTATATTTAGAATTTACATCAGTTCTACATACATAAAGACAAAATTTGCATCGATTGGGGCTTGAACCTTGGTGGCGCAGTTGGTAGCGCGGTACTCTAGCAAAGTACAGGTCGTAGGTTCGAATCCTACTCGAGGTAAACCTTTTATTTATGTATTTAATAAAATTAATAATAATTTTTAATTGTATATTTTTTTATTTTTTACGTTTTGATAAATTTTTTATTGTAAACCTCGGTTTAGTTATTCCGAGCATAATTAAAAAATAACTTGGCGTCCGAGATCATTTGTATTAGTGTTACATTGCATTTATATTATTTATGTTAAGTGGAAATAACAGCATCAATTGTGGTAATTAAGCAAATCAAAAGAATGAACCACCCTACATTAATCTACCGACTGGGACAAAGGTAGTATTAATGGTGAACGGGTTGTATCTCGATCTGTTTATGAGAACATTTTTTTAGACCCATTAATTTATTAAATTTTTTAAACCTCTTCAACCACCTTCGTTATATTATAAGAATTTATGACAATTCTAAATAAAATGCTTAAAACTATTTTCTATTTCGATTAAATAATATAAACTCAAAGAACACAAATGAAACACAAAAATATGTCAAAGTATGGGTTCACGCAGGTGGTCCTTATCAGGATGGACTGGAACAGCTGCAAGCGGGGTAGGATCTCCTGGTAATCTCCTGGTAATCTCCTGGTATAGTAGTATAGTATACCTTCGGATCAGATAGTTAATAGTAAAGCAAACAGGAGAATACTCTACGTTAACAATTGTCGCTAATTATCTTAATATAATTTGGCTAATTAAAATATTTACGCAAATCAATTAGATATTTAAGTCACAAGTTTGCTGTAAATTTAGGAATTTATGTTAACCTTTAAAATAGCTAACATGTAGAGGTACGAAGCGAACTTATATAAATTTATTCCTAGAAAAATACAATGGGAACGTTCAACGCATTTACGAGGGCAAAGGCTTTGAGTTTCTATTGAATAAACACAGTTTACTAGGTCATTATCAATTTCGTTTAAATAAAATAAAAGTGCTCCTTTAATTTACTGCGGGTTTCTGCAACAACTATTTTATTTATGCAAAAAAAAGACGGGGATATGAAATAACAGGAACGTAAACGTTAGAAACTGTGGCCAACATAAAGAACAGTTGGTGGTTTACCACCACTTTTACGAAATGTGATAATTCCGTATCTCTTTTAAAACGTATAATGAAAGTTTTAAATTTTATTTTCAATTTGCGATTTATTCTTATCGCTTGAAGAAAATATACAGGAACGGGAGTACTTTTGAGAATTACCTCGAGAAACTGGTTTGAATTAAAGGAACTTATTTTATCTCTTCCGGAAGCGGGTTTTTAATACTTTATTAAGTATTCGGGATACGAGCACAGGGTGTTTCGTATTACTTTAACTACTGGAATACAGGAAGACCAGATGTTCTGGAGATTATTAGGCGATTATCCGTCGGCAGATTTTACTTGTCTCCCAGCTCGGTCATGTATATGTTAGGTAATTGCGGTAGGATAGGATTAATCAATCAAACGGGCATACGCGCCTCTGATTAATTAGAAGGACGCTAGACTAAACAGGCGTACGCCTTTCAGACAAGCAAAGGAGACAAAACACCGACACAAGCATACATCTTGGGGTATTTCCCTAGGAATTCTCAATACTTCTCAGGAATACGCCTAAAAGCAAAGAGGGGGATTTTATGTATTAGGATATGTTTACGCTGGGCATTTGCGCAAGTAACTGTTTAGTGTACAAGTATGGTGATATTTTGCAGAGGAGATAGATTAATAATCTACCCAGGGAAGAAAAAAATCTTTATAGCGGAAAACTGGTCTGGTAAATATGATCAGAAAATTTATGTTACCCCGGAATGGGTCGACAGGTAGAAATAACGGCTTCTGATTCCAATTAGGTCGGAATATAAATCAAGAACAAAGGCATAATGACTTCGGCGGAGAATTAAATAAGATAGTTACTTCAGAATAGAAGTAAAGGGATAATTAATATTGCGTCGCGCTTCCGCCTATATAATCCGCGATTTAACATGATTGGGTGAGGTCAAGGAGGTGGAGCGTTGCTGGGGTTCTTGCGTTGAAATATAAAGCGACTTTTTAACTACGGAAGAAGAGGAAATAATTAATTATTGAAATAAACCGGTGAATTTTTAATAATATAAACGGATAACTAAATAATTAATTTATGGATCTTTGGCAAGGATTTTGGATCTTTACAATTGTTAAGTAGGATCATAGAGGGTTCAGTTGAACTATATTGGCTGCGATATGGAAGGAATGTTATCTCGATTCCAGGTATTTTCTCGTGAGAAGTGCCTAGTTTGTTTTTTGTATGGAAGGTTTTTAGGTTGGCAGTTAAAGGATGACGTGATTTTGGCGGGGTAAAGGAGTTCTTGTCATGATTCTTTTGGTCAGCCCGTAACAGGCTGTTGACAGAGGTGCTAGCGAGAGGCTGAGATTGCGAGCAGTACGCTCGTATACCAATACCCGGTGGCATCTTGAGATGTTCAGATCAATTAATTACATTTACAATTGAAATTAATGAAGCAAGATTGCGCATCACTTCCTTTCCGAAGCGAATTTATTTGTTTTTGAGTTTTACATAATTGTATATTTTACTCACTGATTATTACTTTTTTAATTAATATATATATATATATATATATATATATATATATATATATATATATATAGTGTGCCCCAAGAAGTTTTATACAAATGGAGAAAAAGTTTATCTTACATTTCACAAAAAAACTATATTGATAAAAATCTCTACTAGACTTGTAGATCCATAATCAGGCACAACATTTTTAAAACATTGGCTGGAATACAGAGAAAATAAAAATAATGATTCGGACGGAGAGCAAAATACATTCAAACTGTAGTGGAGAGCAAAATGTTCATTAAAATTGTGATTAAATCCCAAAAAAATACGCACACTTTTAGATTAATGATATTCCCAGATAAACATTAAAAGGCAGTGGCGGGGAATTTTTAGGGGATTAGAAAATAAAAAAATTTTAATGCTTCAACTTTTAAAAAGTTACATAATTAAAGAACAAACTAATACGTTTTTTATATAATTTCAAAATAAATAAATATAATAACCAGTAGCGCACCGATTTTCGGGAACAAAATTGTGCATTTTTTAATTTATCAACCGATTGTTTTGAAAGTCGTGTATTGGGAGTTTTTAAGATCGCTAAGTATAAATAATTTGGCAAAATTAAAAAAGCAAAATGGCGGATCAAAAATGGGGGATTATAGTGTTATTTAATTTACCAATCGATTTTTTTTTTAATCCGGGTATTGGAGGTTTTTAAGATCGCTAAGGATAAATCATTTGTCAAAATGAAAAAACTCAAAATGGCAGATCAAAAATGGGGGATTATCGTGATTAAAAACGGACATGATTCATATTCAGGTGTTGTGGGCTTTGTAGTTATTTATTTACATGTATCAGAAAGCATTATGGCAGATTTGGCAACGGTTTTTTGCTACTTAATCACAATTTCAATGAACATTTTGCTCTACCCTACAGTTTGAAGGTGCTTTGTTCTCCGTCCAAATCAATATTTCTCTGTATTCCAGCCAATGTTTTAAAAATTTTGTCCCTGATTATGGATCTACAAGTCATGCAGGGATTTTTATCATTTTCTTTGTGAAATGTAAGATAAGCTTCTTCTCCATTTGTATAAAACTTCTTGGGACACACTGTACCTATATACATAAATACTCCAACATCTAAGTTTTTCCTATAAAGAAAACAAACCTTATTGGTGGTGTAATGCTTCCTGGTTCTGGTAGTTGCTACCTGGCTTTTACCTGTTGTAAAATTTCTTATTTTACAATCTGTATACTCTTTTCTTGAATATGAGAGCTTTCTCAAAAGGGGGTTCAGACTAGGTTGTATACCTGGATGTAGGTTGGGTTGCCTATCCTATTTTACTTTTACAAATATTATCATATATACAGAAATGGTTTATTTACAAAGAAAACTGAAATTATAATATTGATTCTAATACAACGACATAAATAAATAAATAAATCTGAAACTAAACGGTTCTTTAATTTAACGGAATTCTAATAAATAATAGTTTAATTATTCTGGAGGGTTTTACAAAACGTCTACGCCGCTGGCCTATCTTAGTTTCCAACCTTTCGGGTGCTTGATGTTTTAAATCTAAAACAGATGATCAAAACGTGTTGTAATGGTAAATCGATTTGTTTTGTTAATTACATGTGATAATAATTAAATTAGTGTGAAATGGTGGTGTATTAACGGTGTAGGAAGGGAGTTATATAATGGGTAAGTAAGTACTTTTAGTTTAATTATAATTTAAGGTAGGAATGCTGTGGGGAATTAAAACAGAAACAACAGGTGTTTTCAGGTGTAGGATAAATTTCCACTTGATTGATAATGGTTATTATGTAGGGCTAAATAAGGATTTGTTTTGGAATAAGTTTATACTGAATGATTGAATAAATAAAGGTAAATGTGTGGGTAGGTATGATCTTATGAGTACCGGTGTTCACCGGTGGTGATTTATAAGGGAGGGAGATGATATAGGGGTTATAATTAGGGGGAGAAATAGGAAGAATATTTAGGGTTAAGGAAGCCTTTTTCGGGGTCAAGCCGAGACCGTCAAAGGTAGAACTAGAGGAATAACCTTTATCGTGACTATAGAGATTGCTTCGGGGCAATATACCACCGTCACTTCTCTATCGTCTCCTAAATCTCTATGACCTTTCCTTGTCGCGGCTTACACCTTCAACAAGTTAATAGGGCTCGAAATCTTGTTTGGTTTGATAACAGGTGAGGAGACAATTGGATAGTTAATTGTGTATTAGCATTCGGGGTGTAAGGGCCCTCCGTCTGCTTTCACACACTCAACGTTCGGTAGGTATACCCAAATCGGGACTAGAACCCACAATAAGTTCGTATACCTATCTAGATAGGGGCGATGGTGACGAAAGAATATAAATGAGCAGGAAGGGGTGTGAGATTAGCTGACTGGAATAATGAATGATTTCAGGAATGAGGGTAATGCAGGAAAGTAAATCAGGCAGGTTTTAGACAGGATTAATAAAGAATTAGGATGTGTATTTTAATAATGAATGCAGGAATGAATGAATCTACTTTCGGAAGTAGGTGAGGCAGGTTTCAGGCAGGATATAATTAAGAGGTGAATACTAACAAAATATTAATAAGGACTGAATTCTAAATAAGAATGAATAATTTGGATATGGACGTCGTATTTATATAGGGATTTGGGAGAGAGTGGGGAGAGTGGGGAACAACTGATAACATGTTTAAATCATGTACATGCAGTTGTAGAAGAAAATAGGAAATAAGTTTTGATGGATTTATTTACAAGGATTGGAATTTTTAGGAAGGATCTGCAGGATCATTACAGTGGTGCCCACACGCACACGCACACGCACACGCTTACGCATACGAATACGCACACGCACACACGCACACACACACGCACACGCACACCCACACCCACACCACACACACACACACACACACACACACACACACACACACACACATATATATATATATATATATATATATATATATATATATATATATATTATTGTAACACCTGTGTAGGTATAACATGTTGTAACAGGTGACATTTATACTTTTCAAAATATCAACCATATTTTAAATTATTGGACAAAGTAAAATGCATTCAGTCAATTTAAGTTGCCTATCCTAAAGGAGATATTTTATTTTTACATATAGAATAAATCCAAAAATAATCAAAATAAAGGTTATCTCGCAGGTCAAGCTTAAAAGAGCCAGTTTTCAGTTTTTGGATGATTTTTGGTCGTTAGACAACGACAGAGAAGGTTGCTAAAACTTCAGAGTGGTAAAATTTAATTTAAGTGAAACCGTTATAAATGGGATTTACACTCCCTAGTTATTTGAAATGCTAATGAATTGGATATTAATTGTTTAATTAGCATTCTTGTTTTTTTGGATTGATAAGCACCTCTCTCTTCTGAATGCCAGAACATCTGGGTAAGAATTCTTTTTTATTACTCCTTTAGTCACACATTAAATGCACATTGTCTTCCTGTCGAAAAGAATAATTTGAATTAACAAACCCCCTTACTGTAGCTTCACCACTTTACCGTTTCTGAGAACTGCTTGAAATTATACCGAGCTTTGCACAGTGCTTGCATAGATCGTGTAGGCGCCCTATTCCTAAGATCTCGGCCAACGAGTACATCGATTAAAGGTCTGGCAAGTAAATTATCCATTTTGATCCATCTCACCCTAACCGTACTTTATCGCGTCATGCAATTTTTGATTGCGGGAAATTAATTATAGTTACATAAGGCCTACGGTACAGTATAACTAATATTATATTGGCAGAATACCGGATGCTTCGCAAGCGCTTGCCCTGTAATCGGTACGCGTTATTCACTTTAGCTTTTAAGACCTCGGCCACCGGTTAGCTTGCGTAAACGTAAAGTAGTAAATTCTGATGAGTTAATTGCGTAATAGGGATCGCGGATACCCCTAACTTTGGTTTTGTTAAATTGATTTGTTTACCTTAGACGTTAAGTATATTTTGAGTTTGATTTAATTTTGTGTACAATTATATAGGAAGGACATTTGTTTATTATACGATTAAGTTCATATTCGCTCTTTATTTTGTTGTCGTTGTGGGTACTCGGATTCCTGGCTTGGCCCTTTCCAGGAAAGTAACCCTATGGCTCCGAAGGGCCTGGCGCCTAATAAATAAATAATTTGAGCTTGATATCGCCCACGCCCATACTGAGCTGGCTGGACGATTTGTGCTACCGACCCACAGCGGAGCAGGGTAGTCCTTACTATTTGGTTTGGCGAATGGTTTCTTTCTTTATATTATTTTTTTAGCTTTAGATAATAGTGATTGGTAGCATAAAATTGACGCCCAACGTAATAGATTTTAATTTTAATTTCATTAGAGTAGATTACAATTATAGGTAGTTAATATCGCGTTTAGGTACCTATATTATAGGTTAAATCAAATTTATTTTCTTTAATTTTAAACAAGTTGTTTAGAATAATTTATAATTATTCAATAACAAGTAATATAGAAATTAATCGTCTTTCAGGCGAAGAACTTTCGTATGAATTAGCTATTAGAGGCATAACTGACGTTGCTACGGTTGAGGATATGAGGAAAACATTACGTACTTTATTTAAATTACAACGCGAAGGACAACAAGTAGGTTACCCTCCTCATCTATTTACTGTTAGTCAAGATATAGAAGCATTAACAGCAAATCTTTTAGAATTAAATACATTATTGTCCACTTTTGATGGTAGTGATAAAAATCTTCAGAAAAAGCTTTCTAGTAAATACTCTCATTCATTAAATAGAATTAATAAAGTAAACCCTAAAACATCTGACGAAAAGAAAAATAAATCTAAAGTCCTAGTTAATATTTTAAACTTTAAAGCAGCTTTTGATAAAAAAATTAAATTGCACGACAGGTCCATAATACAACAATCATTATCAGAATTAGATCTAAATTTATTAACTGAAAGAGAAAATAGTTTAAATTCTAGTAGTGATGAAGAAGTCGTTATACAGCCGCAATTTGAAAGTACACAAATTCATTCATCTTCAACAAAATCAATTCCAGTTTCAAAATGGAATCTTAAATTCAGGGGTAAACCTAATGAAATGTCATTAAGTGCATTCTTGGAACGGGTAGACGAAATGAAAACTTAATGATCGTTTGTTTAAACAAATTAAGGAACGTACACAACATCCTGAAGAGCCCATGGGCATATACATAGCCTACATGAATAACCACTTTGAAAGACTAACAATTAAAGTGCCAGAACCAACGCGATTAAAAATTTTATTAGAAAATATGGCACTATTCTATAAAATCGGTTTAGCTTTGCATATCAGTAATATAAAATTTGTAAATGAGCTCCTAAAATTGGCTCGCGAATTGGAGGCTAATCGAATCTCGGTTAACGACTATGTTCCACCACCACCTAAATCAAAAGATATTTTAGAAAGAGATTTATTCAGAACCTACCTCCAGTAACTTTGATGCAGTAGCAAATATCAGATGTTTTCGTTGCAATGAAATGGGTCACATAGCTCCAAATTGTAATAATCGTCCACGACGTTATTGTTTTAGGTGCAAAAAACCTAATTTCACGGTTCGCACATGCCCCAATTGTAATAATGTTTCAAAAAACTAATTCAAGAGACGCCTTTAGGTCGTGAAGCCGCCTCATTATCACTAATCAATTCGACCAACTATATAAACAAAACAAAGCCAATACTAGATTATACATTAACTCAATATAATAGTGACGACAGACCTTACCTCGAAATCTCAATATTCGAAATCAAATTTCTTGGTTTACTTGATTCAGGCGCGTCAAAAACTATTTTAGGTAGCGCTGGTTGGAAAACTTTATCTCGTTTGAATTTGCCTGTTAACAAAACAGATATTTCACAAGTCACTGTAGCAAATGGTAATCAATGTGATGTATTAGGTAGTATAACTGTACCTATCAAACTAAAAGACAAAACTAAAATCATAGATATACTAATCATACCGAGTTTAAAACATTCCATAATATTGGGATCAGATTTTATGAGATTAATGGAAATTGTTCCTAATTTAAGTCAGAACGTTTGGAAATTTGCAATTGATAGCACAGAGGTTAGCAAATGTAATCTTCTACCTCACTCTGCTTTAACACTTAATCAACAGCTAAAATTAAATGATTTCATAAATGATATCTTCTCAATGATTCCAGACAAAGTTGGATGTACAAACTTAGAAACTCACATAATTACAACCTCAGAGCCAATTAAACAAAGGTATTACCCTGTAAGCCCTATAGTACAGCAATCAATAAATAATGAATTAGACAAACTTCTAAAGGATGGCATTGTTGAACCATCAATCAGTCCTTGGGCATCTCCCATCATTTTAGTTAAAAAGAAGGACAACACTTATAGATTCTGTGTAGATTTCCGCAAACTTAATAAAGTCACAGTTAAAGATGCTTACCCTCTTCCTCAGGTATCTGCAACTTTAGATAAACTTCGTAATGCTAAATTCCTTTCAACATTGGATATCAAATCAGCATTTTACCAAATATGACTTGAGGACAACTCCAAACAATACACCGCCTTCACGGTACCAAATCGCGGTCTTTTCCAATTCAATAGACTCCCTTTCGGTTTGTCCAATTCACCTGCAACGTGGCAAAGATTTATAGATAAAGTACTATCTAGCGAACTAGAACCACATGTATTCGTCTATCTCGACGATATTGTAATAGTTACCGATGACTTTGGTCTCCACCTGTCAGTCCTACAAGAAGTTATTTCTCGCTTACAATCAGCTGGCTTAAGTATCAGCAAAGAAAAGTGCATTTTTTGTCGCCCACAGTTGAAATATCTAGGTTATGTCATTGACATTAATGGTTTACATGTTGACAATGACAAAGTAAACGCAATCTTAAACCTACCACCTCCTAAAAATCTCTCAGAACTACGTAAGATAATTGGGATGACTAGTTGGTACAAGCGCTTCATAGCTAATTTCGCTAGTATAACGGCTCCACTATCATACCTCACTCGAAAAAAGGTCAAATTCTGTTGCACGAACGAATGCGAAGAGTCATTTCGAATGATAAAAGAAGCCTTGATCACCGCACCTGTGCTATCATGCCCTGATTTTTCCTTGCCTTTCACTATTCAATGTGATGCCTCAAGCTACGGCTTGGGTGCGGTTCTAACGCAAACTAATACTGACGGGGAAAAGGTTATAGCTTTCATTAGTAGATCTCTTACCAAAAATGAAAGAAATTACAGCGTCATGGAAAAAGAATGCCTCGCAGTATTATTCTCCATCGAACGTCTTCGGCCGTATATCGAAGGCAGTCAATTTACGGTTATCACAGATAATATCCTAGGGGACGACTCAGTCGTTGGGCAGTGGCTCTGCAACAATATGATTTCACCATAATTCATAGAAAAGGCAAACATCATGTTGTACCAGATTGTCTTTCTCGTTCCGTTCCTTGCTTAGATTTCGTCTCTAATGAACTTACTTCCTCATCCAAAGACAAATGGTACAGTAACCTCATAAATAGAATATCTAGCAACATGAACATAAACATTTACCCAACTTACAGTGTCTAAAAATCGACCTTTTAATTTAAATGTGAAACATTTTTTTCTCGACCATAATGTCTAAAGTCGACCTTGTATGTTTGTACTTAAAATATTAATGTTACGGTTCTACACGAGTGCTTGTAAATTTATATTTTGTAACAATTTCTTGGTATATTCTAAAAACATCTTTAAATTTTTATAAAACATTTAAGTACAGTCCTGGTTTTAAAAAAAGTTCTTTAAATTGAAATGCATTGGATTATACAAGCACCCATGCGTCTATTTATCGAATATGAAGTCTCCACTCGTAGTAGATCAGATAATATTGGATGTCATTCCTAACTAAACCGACCCTGTATCTAGCCCTACAAATACTGAAATTATAAAAAATGTTCTAAAAGGAATTTGGATCTTGTATGGTTAAAAACGGCAGATACGTTCCATTACCCTCTACTTCTCCTTAAGCCTTAATTTCACCCTCCTACAAAAAATGTCAAAAACCGCCCTGTGGTATCCACTCTTGTTCAATAAGGAACTTATCATCCAAATTTTAATCTCCGAATGGAATTAACCAGGAAAATGATATCGACCTTCAACTCCATTTTTCATCCCCTTAAGGAGAACGTCTTCTTAAATCGTTTCTTGTTTTACACCTCCCCTATGTAGGCGTTCATACCTGAAAATTGCTAGCCTCTAAGTTCACTAGTTTGGACTGTGGGTTGATGGGTGGATTAGCCAGTCAGTCAACTTTATGTTCGTATATAAAAATTATTAAAATCGTGATAATCTTAGTTTCATAATAGTATTACGAAATTGTTAAAAACAAGATGAATACTCACTTTTCGGTTACTGTTCTGTAAATATAATTAATCCATCTAAACAACTTTTAAAATATTAAAAGTATAAGTTAACGTATAAGCCATTTATGGACTAAAGCGGTGAGCTAAACTTTACTTCGGGTCACTAGTGACTTATAGTTTTACTTGAACACTCAATGTTGTTTTTTCATTTTTTTAATTCATCACTTACACAGCAGCTGCTCCTTTTATGGGCATTTGCCTCATTGTATTGTTTTTTCTGCATTTTTCCACAATGTCAATTTAAAAGAGATTTAATTTTTCACATATCCCATGTGCAATTTTCACTCACCGAGATATTTAAATGTGTTAGTATGATTCTCGGCGGTCGGCAGACGCGTTGCCGAAGTACAAAGCATACTATGGCCAGTACATAAATCTTCATCTGTCAGGCACGTGTTGTAGCCAAATCAAACGGATTTACCAACATTCTTTTGTAAAAATAGGAAGCTTCCTGCTTGCTATCGAGTATCAATATATGTATAAAATAATTGCCTTTGTATACAATATACAAATAATATACAATATACAAATTCACCGTAAAGACAAGAACCGGTAACTTCTAGTATCGGCGCACTCTACGAAACCCCAAATAAACACTAAAAGCAAGAATATTAAGTTAAATTTCTGCCGTTGACATCAGAGTTGTTTAGTCTTCTTTGGTTGGATGTTCCAATATTCTAACCCTTGAAATTAATTTTATACAGTATTTAAAACTTCTCTGGAATAAACCTAAAATCAGTTTTTTTGACATCTACTAAATCTACCATTTTGCTATAAATTATTATTAAATAAATCAACTAATGCATAAATTTCATACATTTTTATTATTTTGCTAGCAACTTATGATAGGGAAGGGTTGAATAAAAACTAAGCTATACGTGAGTTATTATATATAATTCACTTACAAAAAGCTAAATTTTTTCGGAAAATAATTGTAACATTGCACACTTATATAATAAACTATTATTGTCTTGTACTTTATGAATGTCTAAAAAAAACTGAATTTGTATTCAATTGGTCCATTTTTTTTGTGCAATTACCATTACGATAACAAACATAAGTTTATATTGTTCTAGTCAGTAGATTAATCCAAAAATGAAATATAAAGATATTAGAACCGCATACGGAAAGGTTAAATAATCATATTTAATATAGCTCCTTGTCCTAGTTTACTATGTAGAAAAAATTAACTACCACAAATATTCTGGTTTATTTTTAAATTACTATTATTTTATTATTTAGCGCAAAATAATAAGAACGTAGCATAGCACATGTAACATTTAATACTTCTTAATTTTAACGACTAAAAGGTACCCCATTTAAAAACTTTACGGTAATGATAATGCATTTTACTTATCACAATGAATAATGGGTTTAAGTTAAAAAAAATGAATGGAACTTTTGTGTTAAAACAAAACGTTAATTTCAAACACTCTGTACTTATAACCAGAACTAAGCCTAAGAGATGACAACGATTTATTTATAGTACCTTTAGAAAATTGCTTATAACATAACGAACAAGCACCCAGTAAGTGTATTGTTTCAAATATAGTGCAATCATGGATAAATTTATTATCGTTAGAAGTGCTAATAAAAATTTTAAAATACTGAAGATGGTAGCATTAATAAATTAAAATAATCGATTGGACGTGTCATTTTGATTTTTAATTGCTGTTAGGATCAAGGAAGTATTATTTTAATTTTACAAATCTCAAATTTATTATGTCAACGTAGTTAGCCATTTTCGTGTATGTCATATTATATGGTTGGTTTTCGATGTCATGCTACAGTTTGCTTTTCGGCGGAAACATTGTCGGGACTCACAAGTACGTAAGAGTATATACCTTGTATAAAAACGAGCCGTGTAAGCAACCTCTACGTCGGGATTCATAGCGACCTGATAACATATCGGCCTCAGCAGAGTACACTTGGTATATATATATATATATATATATATATATATATATATATATATATATATATATATATATATATAGATCGTGGCTGATTAGGTTAAAAAACAATAAGAAAAATTTAGTGGGTAGCAGCCAAGGTGGTGAGGCTAGTTTAAAATAAAGAAAAGATCCTTTATTCAAAGGGAAGCTTTCGGTAAACTTAACAGTTAAAAACTTTTAAGTAGCATTGAAAGAAGATATTTTAATTTAAATTTGAATTAGACCAAATTGATTTTGACGTCTAAGGCAAATTTAAATTGAAATATCTTCTTTCAATGCCACTTCAAAGTTTTTAACTGTATCCACGATCGTAAGTTACTACGTTATTTTAATTTATATGTATAATTAACACACAACTAATTTTAGATTGGTTGGCAAAGGTCATAAATTTACCGAGAGCTTCCCTTTGAACAAAGGATCTTTTCTTTATTTTAAACTGGCCTCTCAACCTTGGCTGCTACCCACTAAATTTTTCTTATTTTATATATATATATATATATATATATATATATATATATATATATATATATATATATATATATCTATACAGGGTGTCAGTTTTTTGTAGACCTACTTTAACAGGAGATAGAACACATGTTTCTAAAAAGAAAAGTTCCTATAAACATATGTCGTAGAAGGCTTCGTTTCCGAGATACAGGGTGTTGAATATAATTTTTTTTTCTCAAATTTTCATTATAACTCATAAACGAATGCTTAGATTTTTTCATGTTGGGGGGATAATGTCTATTAATTAAGGGGCATAAAACAAGCGATAAGAATGTTCACAAACTTGCACAGTGGCGGAGTGGAGGGGGTGCTCAACCCCTTTCATAAACAGAACTTCTACGCCAATGACTATTTTTAAAAAAAAACTGTTATTTTCATTATCTACATACAGTGTAACAAAAATAATGTACCTTCTTCCGTTTCGAAATTCCTCTGCGTTTCCGAGTTATTTTGATTTTTAGTGTTCTTCTTCTAAAAATTGTAGGAAATTTTCTGAATTTACACGTTGTGGCAAGAAATAAGGTCCAAACACGTGGTTGCCGTAAATTCCAATCCAGACATTTGTACTAAATTCATGTTGAAAACTTCTTGGTCGAATGGCATGTGGGTTTTCATGTGCCCATATATGCAGATTGTGAAAGTTTACGATACTACGACGAGTAAAACAGGATTCATCAGTCCGTAGTATGTTGGATAAGAAATCTCTATTATTTTGAATGGAGTTAAGAACCCACCTACAATAATTAAGTCTTCGTTCGGCGTCACCTGGATATAAACCATGAACAGCTTGAAAATGATATGGGCGTCTGTGATCCCGTTTTAAAACCCGGGAAACTTTACTTTGGGAAATACCAAGAGCAACAGCAGTACGTCGAGTACTTGTCGTGGGGTTCCTATTAAATTCACGCAATATGCCCTCTCCAATTCTATCTCGTCCACAGTTGTTCTGTCGGCCCCCATGTACATTTTTCAAACCCTGGTTAACAAATCGACGATGGATACTCACAAAAACGGAATGATGAGGTTGTCGTCTATTTGGAAATCTTCTCCGATACTCCCTAGCTGCGTACTTTGAATTCCCATTTGCGAACCCATAAATAAAATGAATGTCGGTTTGTTCGCTATTTGTAAATGTAAACGGCATGTTACACTAATTAAAAGCTGGCAAATCAAATGAAATAACTTTCGGAACTTCAAAACAATAATTAATAACAGTGAAATTATTCAAGAAGAATCAAGTGTTTGTAAAAAGTCAAACTGTCGTTTCAAAATATAAAATTTAATACTTACTTGTTTTCCAAGGAGTATCATATTTTGTTGCAATGAAATAAGGGTGCATCATTTAGTTAACTTAAGACGTTCTATTGTACGTCGTTGTGATATGTGTATTGAAAAGAACGGTTTACATTTTGAACAAAATGTCTAATTTTGTTATACTAGTGTTATTGTTATTTATTTATAAATCGTTATTGCTAAGAATTCTTATTGACTTCACAATTATTAATTAAGTATTGTTACAATACTAAATAAGGATTGTTAAAATTAGTGTACTAAGCAGATTTCAATTTACAAAAGTCTTGTATTTGAGTATGGCTTGATACAGTGGCGGCTCTTTAATGAGAGCAAGTGAGCAGCGGTCTATAACTTATTAGAATCTCACTTAAAAACTACATACATGTTTATGGCGAAATTGATACATACATAATTATACAGAAAGTATTGACCGCATAACAATAATAATTATGCATTTCTTTTTATACGAGGATAATAACAATGGATACTAAAAAAAACCGATAACCTACCTAGTTATAAATGAAAATGTATTTGAAATTTTAAAGAAACGATCGTTAGGTACTAAAATGGCTCTAAATGTTTTATTATGTCTTTTTTATTAAAAAGCTTTATATTCAATTATTCACATAAAGCACATTACTTAACTTAGTACCACATCAAACACTAAAAATCAAAATAACTCGGAAACGCACAGGAATTTCGAAACAGAAGAAGGTACATTATTTTTGTTAAACTGTATGTAGATAATGAAAATAACAGTTTTTTTTAAAAAATCGTCATTGGCGTAGAAGTTCTGTTTATGAAAGTGGTTGAGCACCCCTTCCACTCCGCCACTGTGCAAGTTTGTGAACATTCTTATCGCTTGTTTTATCCCCCTTAATTAAGAGACATTATCCCCCCAACATGAAAAAAATCTAAGCATTCGTTTATGAGTTATAATGAAAATTTGAGAAGAAAAAATTATATTCAACACCCTGTATCTCGGAAACGAAGCCTTCTACAACATATGTTTATAGGAACTTTTCTTTTAGAAACATGTATTCTATCTCCTGTTAAAGTTTGTCTACAAAAACTGACTCACCTGTGTATGTATATATATATATATATATATATATATATATATATATATATATATATATATATATATATGTGTGTGTGTGTGGGCGTTCGTGCACGTGTGTGTGTGTGTGTGTGTGTGTGTGTGTGTGTGTGTGTGTGTGTGTGTGAGTGTGTCTCTATCTGTGTGTGTGTGTGTGGATGTATGTTAGTATCCACGATAACTCCAGAACGAAAATACCTGCGTACTCAAAATTTTGTATTTTACCTTGTTTTCACTTGGCTTAGAGCCAAAATTCAGTAAAGGAAAGGGGTTTTTATTAGGGGCTGTTTTTGGTTTTTATCAAATATTTATAAAATAGCTGCATATTTCAAAGGTATAAAAATATCTAGATATAGAAGCGGGCGGCTTTGGAATGTTGTTTTACTAAAAAAATGATAATTATTTATATATCAAGGGAGTTATGAGGGTGTTAATTACGGAGGGAATCGGATTGAAATCTCGTGAGACGTTAGTCTCGAAGGATTGTAAGTTGCCCGAGGTTATTAACATACATAACTCACGTGATAGATTTCATGTTTCATTATAAATGAAATATGAAAACAAAATTTTATTGGTTATTAAAATTAAACGAACGGTTAAAAATTAAGTAGGCTCTGTTGCCATAGACATATCATCTGACAATCTTGCGAATATTTGTCAAAATACATTTCAAGGAGTTATAGATGTAAAATTCACTACTATAACTCGCTAGGGAGTTATGAACATGTGTACAGTTACGGTAACTAGGGTTTTATTTGTTTATAATGTATTGGTGTGAAACAAAAATTATTTCATGTCTTTTAATTTAAGTTAGCATCTACATAGATGTCTATTAACCTATGTCTGTCATGAAGTTTTAAACGTCTGTTTGACATGGATTATTATTTTTGCGTTTACAATGTTGCCTATTTTCGTAATGAACTTCTCATAAAAGAGGTCTCATAATTATCCTAAAGAAGATGGTATTAAAATTATTTCATTTATTTTAATTTGCATTTTGTAGGTTGGAAGGTCGTGTGGTGTTCCAGACATTTAAGTAATATAGTGAAACTTTAGAAAGTGTTATTTCATTTCTATTAATTTCCATTTTGTAGCTTAGAAGGCCTTGTGTTGTTCCACATCAGACATTTTATTCCTGTCAGCCATAAAAACGTCATTTCTTAACTTTCCATTGCTACAAGCAGTGTATTTTGGGTGTTTAAGGATTAGTAACTCTTATTTTGTACAAAGTGGTTAAACTAAATACGCCGTTTTGACTACTGTCAGGTAGCCAACGGTGCACAATTTGAACATTTAGTTTAGTTGATTTCGAAGTTATTATTGCCATGAAATTTTGTACTTTTTAAATTGTGAAATGGTTTTTCTTATATTATTTTCATTTCACCTACATTCACCTTTACCTTTTGCATACGTAAAAAATATCCTCTATCAGAGTCCGTAAAGAAGTGGGGGATGTCATTTAAAAAAACTGTCGATGGCATCATACCTCCTACACAAATCACCCTGTATGTTTGAATTTCAATGGAAAAAAGCGCAAATAAAAATAAAATTTGATATGTTCGAGCGTGTTATCCACACATTCGTTTTTAACGAATTTATCTACTACTTTACGAACACACTGTATAGTTCAAACTTCGCAGTCAAATGGAGCTATATATTTTAATGTACCAGCTTTGTATAAGCCTGAAAGCGGTTAAAAATCCCAAAAGAACAGTTACTTTCTTCAATACCTTTTATAATATTAGAGGCTTACAAAATTCTTACATTAAAAGCTCTCCTCTACTTTATATTTAAATGGGATCTGACGGTTATAACACTTGACAATATAAGCAATCCATCATGCCCAACATCAACAAGATAATGCGTTTGATACTAAGGACTATCAAATGAAACCACGCCAAGTTAATATATTCGTTGACTTTTCACATAAATTGAAGTTATTCATATTGATGGGAAAGTGAAAGTTGTTATAAATGGTTTCTTGAGTTTTTTTTTCAACAAATGACAACAAATTGTTACAATACCAAAATTATACAATTAACAGAAATAATGTAGCCTAATCCTTAAATAAGAAAACTTATAGGTCTAAAATATTAATTTCTTATTAATGTAATTAATAGTTTACTTTTAAAAGTAATGTTTGTAAAGATATAAATATTTTCTCCAAAAGCCATTTTATTTTATATCTTAATAGAGTCAGTTGAAGTGATATTGTTTGTAAGTAGACGTACCTTTTGTGCCGGTGAAAGAACATACTTCGATTTGATATAATTCAAAATAAACTACAAGTTTCAAATACGCACCAAATTTACATTGGAAAATTAGAATTTTACCGATTTTATAATCGTTTGAAGAACAAAGAGTATGTTTTGTTTAGCTTAGAAGTGGATTATTGAGGCTCATCTATTCTTGCTTGTCTCGCCTCGCGCGAAGTTTTGTCACAAAAAGTAACACTTCTAACCCCACCAAAATAGTCTATTTTCTCTAAAGGTCAAAATAAGGCTTGTTATATGTCAATAAGAAAACTTAGAGTTTGACAATTCGTCCGTGTCCTTAACGACGGTAGCAAAAGCTTTTTTCTGTCGTTGATATGCAGCAACGGTCCATGGAAAGAAAACTTAATTAATATATTTACTAATGTTCATTCACAAACCATTTTTTTAAATTATATTTATTACATTTGGGAAGTCGAGAAAAAAAGTACATTATTTTACTGCTAAAAGTACTTACCATGCATATGCGCTACAAAAAGAATCACCGTATGTATAAAGTAGTAAGTTTTTTATACCAATACTTCCTTTCCAAGAGAAGGAATAACACTAGCATACTTATATTATCGAGGTTTTAATAAAATTTATACTCTTTAACCTTACTGCATGGAGTTATATTTGGAACATTAGTGCTATTAAAATATTAATAATTTATTTTTGTGAACACAGATTCAAATACTGCCGCCTGAACACAGGTTGAATTGATTTGTCCAATAACCCGCCCTTACAACCTTGACTATTGTAACAGTCCGAATAAACCTAAGCATTCATTAGTGTGTAATTCGGAACAGTACATAATAATTTAACGTAAGTTTGGGTTTTGTCAAGGTTGCTGAGTAGAATAACTACGCTCAAAAACGCAAAACATATAAAAAATAATAATACAGATTTATTGTTCAGCAGAAACGACTTGTAGGGCAATTATAAAGGCTAAGTTCAAATTTAAATACTTATTGTTAATGTAGAGGACGTAACGTAAATGAAAAAAATTATTGAAGAAAAAAAAACAAAATAAAACGTAAAATTAAACGTCTTAAGGCTTAGGTGTAATTCCCTGGAAAACAGTAGCATAAGATAACATTTTAGGTAGGTTATTTCAAATAATTAAAACAATAGCGTAATACTAAAGCAAAGAATAAATTTTTTTTATTGGTACCCCATTTTACCGATTTAAAGCACGCCATAGCGTGTTTAAATCGAACTTTCAAAAACGCGCGTTTTTTTAAGTTACCATGGCAACATCAACAACTCAAGAAACGTGAAGTCTAAACGACAACTTTTTTTATTATTGATCTAATAGGAGTACCTTTTAACGTCAAATAAAACATTAATAACAAATTCAAAACCTTTATTTAAACATTATTTAACACTTTTAATTTTATAAATGAAAATAGAAAGTACAGTTAGTATTGTTAGATATATTAATTTTTATTTACATATTTCACATTATTAGTTCTTATTTGCATTTTTTGTAGTAATATTACTAGTATTTATGACTTTAAGGGACACCAATAAAAAAAAATAGCGTAAAGTATTCGTGGATAACTGGTCTTTAAAACACTTAAGTACTCTATTTCGAGCACTCCGGCTGCGCCGTCGTGCTCGAAAGAACGCACATGTTTTAAATGCCTTTTTATCCACATACTTTAATATAATATTTTAGGTTCAATCAAACGTGTTTAAAGTGTTATTTAGTTAGCAAAAATTAATATTTACAGAGCTGAGGTGTGCAATAATTAAATGTGCTATAATTTGGAGAAAAACAAAATTGTGTTTGGAAATTAATTAATGAAAGTAAGTGATGATGTAACGGTTTAATTATTAGCTAACTATTAAAAATTCGCACCAAAAAAGTATTAAACTAAATTTTATTTGAAATGACCAAATATTGTTAATATATAATATTAAAATTAAAGGTGGTAGGCATGTATACTCCATGCCAGCCGGGGAGGTATCACCACCCTTACCATGGGCTCCTTAATATTGGGTGTCCGATTTTCTGAGCTCGGTAAGGGCTGCCGGTTATCTTTTCCATCATCCTTAATCTATTCTCATCCTTATTCTTCCTTCTCGCCCTCACTGTCTTCCTATCGGATTGAAAGCTATAGAAGGATGATTTCAGTTCTATCTTTGTATTTTACTACAACGGCTATTTCGAGCCGCTATTCGAGAGAAATGGATGCTAAGCGAATAGATAGAATAGAACGGCTATTGTGCTGCTGAATTATATTCTTTGATACCATCTCGGGCTATTTTTGCGAGAAACACTCGGTTCGCTCATTCACATCATCAGTATGCAGTACAAATCTCCACTTGTCGTACCATTTTTTTCCATTTTTCTACATGGCTTCTAAACTCTGGAATGATCTCCCTAGTTCCTGTTTTCCTCTCACTTATGATATGAGAAAATTTAAGGCAGCTGTTCATAGGCATCTATTGGCAATTCATTATCCCTGTATCCATCCTCCTAACTGTTTTTGAGTGCTTTAGCACGATAGGCCAAATTTAGCCTGTTCACTGTTCAGGTCCACAATCATAAAAAAAAACAGGTGTTTATCACAACGTCGTTGACAAAAATGTATGACAAACTGGCCGTTATTGAATATCATATTAAAAATTTCATTCCATTAATTTAGAATTTTCTTCAAGAAAATCATACTTGTTAATTATAGTTTAAAATATGCATCTTTTCTGCAATTACCATACACAAGTGCAAATTAGCTACAATCAGTAAAAGTTACTAATTTTTAAAAACTTCCATGAACCCAATTAATTTAATTGGCCACATTGCCGTACTACAAAAATAGATAGTTGCATCAATTACTGGATCTAATCCCCCAATGATTTGCAAGAAGTCTGTCCTAGGAAGGATTATGAACTCTTTTATTTTATACAAAGTAATGGAAATTCGTGTTATCTGTAGAAAAGGTCAGACATTTAAGTTTATTTATCAGTCGCAAATCGAACATAGACATCTCACCCTAGTCGACCGCTAATGATGATAGCGTAGCTATCGAAACGCGTTCGGTGTTTTTTAATTTTATGTGGTACGTGGGTGTATTTTGTTTATTACAGATCCTGCCACAGTTCCAGTGTTCCAGATTTTTCATCTCGCCATTTATTAGCTGTTGTAACGAAACTAAAATAAATTAAGGAAAACTAAATATACATTAAGTGTAAGCCCTAGTGACCACCGAGCTAGTAGAATTGTGCTCAAGCAGCCCTTCCTCTCTCTTCCGGAGGGAATGAAACACTTGGACTTTTCTTCTTTCTACTTACCCATTCATATCCACTCATTCGCCGTTCATTCATTTACCAACTATTTATTTTACTGCATATGGTAAGCTACTTATTAATACCAGACTGTTGTTTTAGCAATTAAGATATGTTAGATTTATAAATATTATTATGTTTTACTGGTTCATGCTACCTTCTTCGGACTGGATTACTATTATTGGATGACCCCTATAAGCAATTTTTGTAAAACCCTGATGCCCTGTGATAATTTCAAGTTCTTCGATCCAGCAGCGAGCGAATATGGTATGAGTCAGTATTTACTGTATTTTCATACAATATTACTTATCTTTGCTACTTAATTATATGACCTACATAATATCCCATTCAAGCGTTGTAATAACGACAGAACGTTATATTAAATGGCGTCAAACGTTCAGCTCGATTCCCTTAAAAAAAACTATGTTAGCCTAATTTTATACATAGTTTCGAATCATTGTTTTACTTACTAATATTCTTTAGTAGGTAGTTCTTTAATTTGACTTAATAGAATAATCATTACATATTACGTAGAGTTTGAATGACAATTCAACTCAAAAGTTAGCAAACCATCGAAACAGTCTATTTTTGAATTTGAACCAATTAGGATCTGATTACACTGGCAGTCTTTCTATACTAAAGAGCAGGTTTTTTTTTTACAAAATTGCCTTTATTTTAAATTATACATATTTTTTTCGTAGAATTAGAACTTAACTACTTATCATTGGCTACACCTCCCCAAGATAATTATCCGAGCAGGAGGCGGATTTGGCTAATTCCTTAATTATTGTAATCTACTTATTGTGTGTTACTATATTCACATTTTTCCTTTTAGTTTGTTTAACTGATGTGAATTACAAAATTTATCAATTTTACTTGTTTCTTAACCCTGCGGAGGTCGCGGTTGATCTGCGAGATACAAGCTAAATGTTTCTTTAAATATTATTCCGTATATCCAGTGCACATCTCTAATGTATTAAGTAGCTGCGCATGTGTATATTCCCTGTAAGGTGCTACACCGTTTACTTTGTTAGTTTGGTTACAACAAGTGGTGTGTGACATCGGACGTTAAATTGTATCTGAGAGATACCGCGACCTCTCATGTTAGACATTGTTTAGGTGTTTCGTTTTGATTTTTTTTGGAGGCTGTATGCTATATCCGGCGTTAAATTATATATATATATATATATATATATATATATATATATATATATATAAGGACTACCGTGACCTAGTATTAATACGGCCTTGGTTGTTTCCTTTTTATTTATTGTTAAAAATGTCTGAAAAGAAAATATTCCGATTCGATAATCCAGCAGATGTTGAAGAGTTACAGCGAATGCTACTCGAGTCCGGCGATGAGAATGATGAAATCCAAAGTGGAAATGAAGGCAGTGAAAATGAAAGCGATTTAGAAGATGAAGATTACGTAGAAGTTCGTTCAGAAGAATCGGAAACCGAACAAGATATTTCTAGTGAAGAGAGTGAAGATGAATTAGAAGAGGATGAAGAGTATTTTTTTTTGGAAAAAATAAAGTATCAAAATAGAGAAAAAATCTAGTAGGAAGCCAAATTAGAAGACAGCCGCAGAATATTTTGTGCCAATTTCCTTTAGTTCGGCCAAAAGCAAAAAATGCCGAAACAGAAATTGACACTTGGAGTTGCTTTATCGCAGACCACATTTTGGATTTAATTTTATTGTATATAAATAAATATATCGATTCTATTTCGAGCATCTGTTCGAGAGAAAGGGATACTAAGCGAATAGATAAAATAGAACTGAAAGCGTTTTTGGGTTTGCTATATCTAGCTTGTTCACATCGCAACAGCAGACGAAATTTAGAGGATATGTGGGCTGCAGACGGTGGTGGAATCGAACTTTTTAGAATTACGATGTCTTTACGAAGATTTAGATTTATTCACAACTGCATTAGGTTTGACGATAAACTTACCCGCATAGAGCACTTGAAAGTTGACTGGTTAGCGGCTGTGAGAGACATCTTTTCGTCACTTGTAGAAAATTGTAAACTGTGTTATTCTATGGGACAGAATGTAACTATAGATGAAATGTTAGCGGGTTTTAGAGGCAAATGCGGTTTCCGACAATATATTCCTTCGAAGCCTAATAAGCATGGAATAAAAATTTTTACAATAGTGGGTTCCAAAATATTTTACACCAGAAATCTGGAAATATATGCGGGTAAGCAGCCCGAAGGTCCTTACTTTGTTAGTAATAAACCTGTAGATGTAATAAAGAGACTTTCATAACCGATTTATTCTTCAGGACGTAACAGTACAGCCGATAATTGGTTCACCGACATAAATCTTGTCACCGACTTGAAAAAGAAACGACTTTCATATGTAGGTACTGTACGTCAAAATAAACCCCAACTGCCACCTGAATTAGTATCTACTAAGAACCGACCTGAAAAGTCTAATTTATTTGCCTTTGGTGCAGATTGCACACTTGTTCCTCATATGCCCAAAAAGCAAAAACGTAATTTTAGTGTGAAGTATGCGCTTTGATATATATATATATATATATATATATATATATATATATATATATATATATATATATATATATATATATATATATATATATATATATATATATATATAGTATTATAATCAAACTCAGAACAAATAACAGAAGTCACTACAGGTATTCACAAGCCTTTGAGTTTAAAACTACAACAATTTCAGAAACAACCTGTAGGAGATTCTAAGCAAGATACAGAAAAACCTTTCACCTCAGGCAGGAAGAGAAAGAGATGTTCTCCGTGCTACACATCCAAAATGAGTCGGTTATCAAAATACTTCTGCAAGTGTTGTGAAAAGTATTTATGCCTTGAGCATAGCAATATTATTTGTGATGACTGTTGTAACCGTTTTGAAAATGTAACTAATTCTAAATAATTAACGTTTAAGACATTTGTTCTATTTTTTCTTCTTTTTGTTAAATATTCATGTTTGTATTACTTAGTTTATAACCGTATTTCTTTTTGTTTTTTGTATGGTTTTTTCAATAAACTACGACTTATGACTGAAAATAAATAATTAATTAGATGTTATACGAGTATCTGCAGTGTTTTTTTTTTCACTTCAGCGCTTACCAGTACACCATGTATCTTACAGATACACGCGACCTCCCGCGTAACTTTTAGAGCCGCGACCTCCCCAGGGTTAATTATCTAATTAACTAATTTTTTTAATTAATTTTTTTTTATGATTTGTTTGGTTTTTTTTTTGTACTGGGTTCTGAAACAGTGTACTTAAATGTTGTCTAGGCTATTATTTATTACATGATTTGATTTTTTATTTATATAGATTAGGTTATGTACAAGTCTACATGTCTATGTGTTCTCGGTTTTGTTTTCTAAAGTAATTTTTTATATTAATATTTTTTTATGTTTTTTTTGCTATTATTTCTTTTAGATGTTATAATTTACCAGATTGTTCAGAAGAAGTATTTCTAATTTTTAATGTAATTGTCTGGATGATGACATTCTCTTTGATTTGGTTATTATTCTGAGAATGGTGTTTAGGGCTCTTGTTAGTGGGTCTAGGGCAGAGCGGTATGCCACACCCCAAACCACTAAATAGTATTGTAAGTGTGACTGGATTAAAGCACATTAGATTGTTTTTAGTATATCCACTGTTAAGAATTTTTTTAATGTAAGAAATATATAAAACATCTTTCGAATTTTATTGTTAATTAAAGAGATGTGGTTGTTCCATTTTAGATTAGAAACTGCATCTTGTGTGCTTTTATTTTTACTAAAGCCAAACTGATTAGATGGAATTATTTGATTGTCATTAAAATATGAAACTATTTGTTTTTTTATGTTTTTTTCAACTATTTTTGCAATATTAGATATCATGGATATTGGTTTTTAATTTGAAATAATGTTGGGGTTACCTTTTTTAAATAGTGGGGTAACTAGTGCCCTATTTAAGGAGGGGGGGGACGTGCCAATACGGATGTACAAGTTGGTCAGGTGTCGGAGAGGCTGGATGATATACTTTCCTACTATTTTAAGTGTCTCGACCTGTAGCCTATCCCACACTGGACCAGACCCACCGCGGAGGTTATTTAAACATTCTATGATTTCTTTATCAGACACTTCTTTAAATTGTGAAAATAATATCGGAGGGTTTATTATACTGACTGGTTCTTTATAGTTTAACTTTTTCGATATTTTTTCACCGACGCTTAAGAAGTAAGAATTTATCTCCTCGGCGCATGCTGCCTGGTCAACTAGTTTAGTGCCATCCGTGGTTATCACTTCTTTTATGACAGTTTTTTCTCTCGTGCCCCCTTTTATGACCCCATTCACTACAGACCACGTCTTTGATATACTACCCCCTGACCTCTCTAGTTTTCGGCTAACATATTTTATTTTTGCTAAGTTACTTACTCGTTTAATATTTTCGTCACAACAACTATTCGTGATCTGACTGACGAAAATTACCAGCAAGATTCCTACCACTGGTTGTATTATATACGAAAATTTCACACCAAAATCTTTTAGCCAATCAAAATGGTTTCTTTGACACGTCGCATTGGCAACGTATGTATTTGATCATTTCGCAAACCGCACTTAATTTTTTTATAAACTAAAATTTTGATATGTAAATCTCACTTACATATATAACGTGTTTTTTGTATTTTTCTGCCACCTCCTTTCTCCGTAAACTATTTTAAACACAATTCAGTGTAAAATTTTCTTACCGAATACCACGCAAGGTTAAATTAAGTCCGGAAATGTTTTCTAGCTCATGAATATTTTCAAAGCTATACCGAGTCGAAGACGAGGGATAATTTTCTAAATAATTTAACCTCTTGTCGTATTACTACTGAAAATTTAGAATTTATCTCTACTCTCGTAGCCTACTTAAATATTACTATTTGTTTACGAAACGATTTTGAAATTTAAGCTTCTAGTACGAATTTTATACTCTATTCATACCGTGGTGTGTTCTTATATTGATATTTAAGTTTGGAACTTGTTAATTATTTGAATAAAGATATTCATTTATTGAAGTTTAAGATGTATTTGTTTAATTTTATATGAGTTATAGAAACGATTGCTTGATTCATTTCAAGAAATTAACCTAAATTAACGGTTAGTTATTAGTAACTTGGTAATTTTGAAGTTTGATTATTGTATCATTATGAATATCAATTATTATAGGCACAGTTGATAGTAGATGGAAAAAACTTACGACAAGCTTTATCTAAATATAACGCAAATGAAGCACTTGAACGTAACTTTCTGGATTTAGATCCATATTCTGAATGAAATATTTGTCAGTCTGAACTTAAAGAGTTGGTAGATAATATAACAAATTAAATGAAAATTATAATTTATCCCACGAAAAGCCAGAGATTAGTGTAAGAGACTTAGAACCAGAAACCGCTGTAGTACAAAATGATGGAATTTAACTAATACTAAACTAGGTGATTTGAATCGAAGCTTACAAGTAGGTGTAGAAAACGTTAACGCGTCTTATGTACAAATTTCAGCAAACTCTGTGCGTCCTAACCGCAATTTTGTACAGAATGTTCCCCTGGTATCGACTCAAGAATCCTATCTACCTACATCTGCACGTACATTTTGAAGCGCTTCCAATTTAGAACAAATTAGAAGGAATTTAAAACCAAGTATTCAAAAACAATCACTGCTTTGCATATATCTAACATCAAAAGCTTAACAACAGCGTGTACAGTTATAGAAGAAACGGAATGTAAATTAAAAATGTTCAACCTATTCCCAAAAAAGGTGATAAGACCGATCCCTCAAACTACCGACCAATTGCCATCACTTCCATCTTGTCTAAAATTATGGAAAAAGCCATCAATCAGCAACTGCTCACGTTCCTTGAAACTAACAAACTCCTTAGTGACCACCAATATGGGTTTAGGCAAAGTCGTTCAACAGGCGATCTTCTTTCATATGTGACCCAAGTTTGGAACAATACAGTAGAGCAGTCCGGTGAAACAGTTGTAGTCGCTTTAGATATCTCAAAGGCATTTGACCAAGTTTGGCATAAGTGTTTACTTGCCAAACTCACCTCGTTTGGGTTAAATGATACGCTCATCAACTGGGTTTCTAGTTTCCTTGATAAAAAACGAATACGTGTCGTAGTTGATGGCTTTTTTTCAAAAGAAGTTAGCATTAACGCGGGCGTACCACAGGGATCCGTTATAGCGCCTAAACTTTTTCTGCTGTACATAAACGACCTTATTTCTTCAACAACTAACCCCATCCATTGCTTTGCTGACGATAGCACTCTTCACTGTAGTTCATCTCAGTCTACTCATAGTGATAATCCACCTTCTATGTCAAATCAAGAAATTAAAGCTGAAATGGCAAATTCAATCAACAAAGACATTCAACGTATTCTCGAATGGGGAAGCTATAATCTAGTTAAATTTAATGCTAACAAAACTCAGTGTTGCCTTATGTCCGCCAAAAAAGATCGATCATTTCCTGTTGTAAGTATGAATGGCTCAGTTCTTAGGTTTTCAGACTCTATTACTCTGTTGGGTATGACTGTATCTTCAAATCTCTCATGGGCTGACCATCTTCTGTCAGCTACCAAAACAGCTGCTCGTAAAATAGGCTTTTTGTACAGATCTAAGCAGTGCTTTACCTCTCTACAACTCCTTCTGCTGTATAAGGCCCAAATTCGGCCTCATCTGGAATACAATTCTCACCTTTGGGTTAGTGCTCCCCAATACGCTCTCGATATCGTCGATCGTATTCAAAAGAGAGCGATTAGGCTTATAAATGACCCGTCCTTAACTTCTCACATACAGTCCCTTGAGCATAGAAGGATGGTTTCAGTTCTTTCTTTGTATTATCGTTATTACAACGGCTATTGTGCTGGTGAATTACATTCTTTGATACCATCTCCGGCTATCTTTGCGAGAAACACTCGGTTCGCTCATTCACATCATCAGTATGCAGTACAAATCTCCACTTGTCGTACCATTTTTTTTACATTTTTCTACACGGCTTCTAAACTCTGGAATGATCTCCCTAGTTCCTGTTTTCCTCCCACTTATGACATGAAAACATTTGAGGTAGCTGTTCATAGGCATCTATTGGCAATTCATTGTCCCTCTATCCATCCTCGTAAGTGTTCCTGAGTGCTTTAGCGCGATACGCCTTATTTAGCCTGTTCAGGTCCACAATCATAAAAAAAAAGATATAAAAGTCCAGCTTTTAACACTCGTGCGCTAGAAGCGGATCTTTCTTGTAAAAGTTGTGGTGGTAAACGGCAAATTCACAACATTAATTACCTTTCTTCTGAATCTTTACTTGCGGAAACTGTGTAAGCCCCATTAGTATTCTAAATCGTTCTCAATATGTAAAATGCTATAATTGTAGTACAAACGGTCACTAATTTACAACATGTACGTAAGTACTTTACCTTTAAAAAGTTTTATTTCAAATGCGGATTAACGAATTTTATTACACGTACTTCGACACGATGCTTGACAAAAAACGATATTCTTGGTCCCGGAAGGCCAACACAAAGCCATTGTATTCGAAACTAACCACTAAATGTTGATCTTAAGTTGGAATGGCTTTCGCGGTTACGTAAGGTACACAAATGTTATGCCAGATTTACTAACACTACTATTTCTCCAGTTTTTGAATTATAACGATTATGATAACAGATTTTATTCAACGTCTTGGGTTAAAGATTACTTGTAAAAGCTAGTTTGAGTGTTTTAAATAAACTTAGTATTGAATTTGAAAATTTGATTGGAGCTAGTACTGCAGGTGGCACTTACCAAAAAAATAACAGGTAGAGTAGGATTACCTATAGGGGTAAGTTCACATGATATTAGAGAAGTAGAATATATCGTCGTGCCTTCGATTTTCAATCCATTTACCTTTGGTGTGAATTTTTATGAAATATTTAAGCTTTTATTAGATTTTAAATCGAAACAATTTGTTTCCAATATTAGTGCTCTGGATTATATTTGCAATCAAAATAATTTAACTGCCTATCAAAATCAAAGATTGCCTCGAAACATTTGAAACAACATCAATATCAATATTATCCCCTGCAATACAAATAATGAAAGAGATAAAATGATGGAACTTAATATAATTGAAACGAACCATCTTAGGGTGGCTATTCATTGCCTACGTTGTTATTTAAAAAACTATTGGGGAGTATCGTGCATGTTTCCATGGTCGATACCATAATGTGGTTACCAAATCGGATAGTTATCCATTATCTTCAGCACGTCAAATACTAAATAGTTTAAATAAAGCAAAATACATTTCGTCACTTGATTTGCGTAATGCGTTCTGGCAAATTATATCAGGTTTCAATAGATGAATAGATGCTTACAGTCCGTTTTGACAAATGTCAGTTTTTTAATTTAACTTTAAATATTTGGGATATGTAGTGGATCAATATGATTTTCGCACTGATTCTGATGACATCTGCAGTTGAGCGTTTCATCCGACCTACCACTACCACTAAATGGTTTATTGCAGAGTCGTAAAGAGGGACAAGGCATCGCATGAAACGACGATGCTGAAAATTCGTACAATAAAATAAAAATATTTGGTGTGGAACAACACACGTCCTTCCAACCTACAAAATAGAAATTAAAAGAAATGAAATAATTTAAATCAAAATTTGTTTAAGATAAGTGTGCATTGTGCAACATTTTTACCTTCCAACCTACATATACATATGTAGGTATAGAAGGGTATGCAATCAACTTTTTTTTTCACTATCGTTAAATCGATTCATTAGTTCATTTTACAACTTTTGGCCAAGTTTCGCCAAGATCGGCCACGATATCCGAATGTGTATGGTGGGTGGGTGGTTGCGTGCGTGCGTGCATACGTGCGTTTGTGTATGTGTATGTGTGTGTGTGTGTCGGGGGGGAGTACGTGCGTGCGTGTGTGTGTGGCTGTATGTTAGTATTCAAGATAATTCCAGAATGAAAACACCTACGTATTTAAAATCTTGTATCTAAGCTTGTTTTAATTTTGCTTGGAGAAATCCAGCGGCGGAGAGGGTTTTTTTTATAAAATATTTCTAAAACAGCTGTATATTTCAAAGATATTAAAATACCTAAATATACACCTTAAACAAACGATTATGTTTTAAGTGTTAGTTCAATTTTTTTCAATATCTGAATAACGATTAATTTTATAAG
Organism: Vesta saturnalis; assembly: GCA_036346205.1. Lineage (NCBI taxonomy): Eukaryota > Metazoa > Arthropoda > Insecta > Coleoptera > Lampyridae > Vesta > Vesta saturnalis. The sequence goes on along the minus strand of JARFJB010001851.1, from coordinate 8,472,175 downwards.
AAATATTGTAGATATATTTTTTCAAGAAAATTTAATTTTACATGACTTTTCTTTATAAAGTTTGTTAATATAACGCAATGTAGATCTACAAATTAATTAAACATGAACGAAAATGGTTCAACTGTATTATTGATATCTCATAGAAGCGTGTGGCTTTGGAATTTTTTTTATGTTAACACCTATTTATAACTATTAATCTCTATCTGACATGAAGCTTTAAACGTTTGTTTGAAATAAATTACTGTTTTGTTTTTACAATGTTGCCTATGTTCGTAATGAACTTATAATGGTGGTTACATAATTATCCTAAAGAAAATGTTATTAAAATTATTTCAATTCTTTTAATTTCAATTTTGTAGATTGGAAGGTCGTGTGATGTTCCTTGCCAGATATTTTTGCAAAACAGAAATCAAAGCAGAGCATTTAAATGTTAAAATATGAATTTAGTGATGGTTAAACAAAAACACAGGTTGCTGTGGAAAACATACATATGTTATTTTCCCATTACAAAAGCTGACATAAATGTCATAAATCAATTATTTGTAAGTTATTTTTATCTATTGTGAATCGTTGTGAAGTCTGAAATAAACTAAATTAATTCGAAGTTTACCATCATACCTCATGTATTTACAAACGAATAATACACCAACATTCATTTTATTTATGGCTTCTGCAATAGAAACGCATTAGATGCTTCGAGAGAATATGCAGGAAGATTTTCAAACAGAAAACAGCCCAATCATCAAGTTTTTTCATCTCTTTCGAGAAGTCGGTTTAAAGAAAGTTAGAGAGTAGAGAGGTAGATGCCAGATCTGAACGCTATCGAGAAGAGATATTGAATCTTTTTGAAGAAAATAGTCTTTTAAGTTCACGCAGGGCTAGTAAACAAGTTACCATTTACAACCTGTTCAAAATCCAATAGACGGAGACGCTGTGCTGCGCCTAAAATTTTGTAATTGGATGATTAACTCCATCTGTGGAGATGCAATGATTTTATGGACTGATGAAGCTACCTTTACAAGAGAGGTGTTGTAAATTATCATAATTTACACATATGGGCGCATGAAAATCTACATGAAATTCGTCCCAAATCAAAACATGAACTGAATTTAATGTTAACGTTTGGATAGGAGTAGTAAATAATAATTGTATGGACCTTATTTTTTGCCACGTTAATTAAATTTTGCATTATTTCTTTTTGTAAAATAATGTTGTTGACATTTTTGGTGACGTTCTAACTTAAGACAAGACTGTTGGCTACAATTAGATGGAGCTCCAGCTCACTTTGGAGTTATCGTACGTAACTGGTGTGATGCTAATTTTCCTGGGCACAGGACGATCGAAACCAATTCCTTGGCCACCTAAGTCACCGGACGTTACTGTGTTAGATTTTTCTATTTGGGGTTATTTAAAAGATCAGGTTCATGCTACACCTATAGAAAATGCTGAACAATTAACCCTCCGTATTAATGAATCTTGTAATCGCTTGAAACATAATAATCATCTAATTTTTTTAGCTGTTAATTCAACTCCTCGACGATATCGCAAATGTGTTCAAGTAAATCATTTACATTTTGAGCAATTACTATAACTTAATTGTCTTTGTTTTTTGATTATAAATTTTTTCTTGTACCTATTCGTATTCAATAATAATTTGATTGTTTAATATCATTAAATTCATATATTGACAATCTAAATGCTTTGTTTTGATTTCTGTTTTAGAAAGAATGAAAAACCGTTTATGTATTTATAATATGCTTGACACTATATTTTAAAAACTATTTGTTTCCGGGTATATGTTTATTACCAAAAGGTTACTGTTTTTCCCAACGGATTGGGAGTTTTTTAATGCCATCATCATAAAACGAAGGGAGACGTGTTTGCAGCTAATTGTGCACAAATGTCTCAACAGTAGCGTCATTATTGAAGCGCTCACCTCCTACAGCTTCTTTTAGTGGCCTAAACATACGATAGTCGCATGGTGACAAGTCAGGACTGAAAGGAGAGTGTTCTAGTATTGCCCAATGCATTTGCCCCAATTTTTGACGTGTCAGGTAGGCTGTGTGGGGGCGGGCATTGTCGTGAAGCAAAATCACTTTTCTGACCGCAAATTCGCGCCTTTTCCGCCGATATGCACATTTTGCTTCATCCAATAGCTGACAGTAGTAGTCAGCAGTAACCGTACGACGGTTATGCAGAAAATCGACGTGCAAAACTCTCTTGAAATCCCAAAACACCTTCGCAAGAACCTTTCCAGCTGAGAGGCGAGTTTTTGCCTTGACGGTTGTACCATCCCCCTTTCTTCTCCACTACATACTTGCTTATTTAGATTCGGGGGTGTAATGATAGGCCCAAGTCGTAACGATGCGTTGCAAAGATCATCACCTTCACGTTGATAATGTCCAAGAACGCACTGGCAAATCCCCAGACGTTGTTGTTTCTGTTGCTCAGTCAAAAGACGAGGTACCCACCTGGCAGAAATTTTTCGAAGCCCCAGCTCATCGGTGATGAGCACTCTTGAAGATTATCTCTATCTGAACTGCAATTTTACCAACAGTTAAACGGCGATCACCTTCCAAAAGGCGTTGAACATCGCCAACGTTTTCAGCAGTCACACTGATTCGAGGACGACGGACATGGGATTCATTTTCAACTTGTGTTCGTCCTTACAAAAAATTTTTGTGCCATTCATACACTTGAGTTTTGTTCAAAAAAGTATCCTCAAACTGTGCTTCTCGTCTACGAAGAATTGCGGCGGGTTTTACGCCTTCAACGGCAAGAAACTTGACAATAATGCGTTGCGCAACGTGCGGATAAACCTCTTGCCCACTCATTGTATTTACAACTGACGAACGGCGAGAACGGAATTCTCTTGAACCCAGGCAGTCACGTGACATCACCAACTAACATGTCTAAGGGTGTGTGTACTCCCCCGTCCAGTCTCCCGACTCCCGCATGACGACATGACAGAATTTCCGGTTCATATATTATATACCCTCGTATATGCATATATATATATATATATATATATATATATATATATATATATATACTTTAATTAATATAATAATACTTTTTTGTAAAATTGAAAATGGTGTCGTAAAATCTATAAACAAAATACAATGATTGAATACCGAATGTTACCCACAATAATTAATCAATTCGGTGAAAAATAAAATAATCTAAACCTTTTTGTATGAAAGTACCTAAACCGGACAGTACTTTTCCCATAATACTAAGTGTTTAACTTTTATTGTTGATTTAATCATTAATTGTAACTCAAGCTTCGGTAAATTTGACGCTTTTATTTATTTTACAAATAGCATCTTACATTTATACCGTTAGTAACGTTTTTCTACATAAATAGTATTTGGAGTTAATTTTTACTTGTTTATTAAACTTTTTATAAACAAAGAATTAGAATGTACAATTTCACCTAATTTTTTCAGAAATAACGTAAAATGTTGTAGTGAACACACAGTACTTTGGGTTGCTGTATTACATCAAGGTTTGTCAATAACAGAATACCTACCTTTAAGATTAAAACTATTTCGTTAATTTACAATACAGATCCCGTCACTGTATAATTAAGAATTCACTCGTAACCAATACAAATTTTGTCCTATCGTTGAACTACACTCAATCACTTCTTCAAGTAATGGCAAGTTTAAACAAAAACAACCCTTAAAGAGGGGCTGACGATTGTTCGTGTTAATATCAAACTGTAACTGACAACCTTTCTATCGAAATTTTCAATTTATAAGAAATGCCATGTGATCGCCAAAATGTCTACAGATTTTGGCTCTAAATTCATAATTTAACTACATTTTTTCGAAACAAACTAATTGAATTATGAAAAAAAGCTTATTTTGCACTTCTGTAAATTCCAACGCGTTCTTCAATATTTCGCCATAAATTAGAATTAGATACTATTGATTAAATGATTTTAAAATGTAAAAGCATCCACATAATACCTTATAAAATGCTAGTAGTCGTATATTACAGTAAATCAAGAAATTTACTCTACGTTAAAAAAATAATTAAACGTTTTATATTACTCTCGCGAATCGGTTTTATGTAATTCCGCAAAATTCTGAAATTCGAATTGTTATGACTTTCATATCATGGTAAAAAAATTACATTATGTAATATAAGTCTAATGTTTACGAATGAAAGCTCATCTAACACATTACTCGACATTAGCTCTCTTATAACCTTTAACTTTCACAAATTTTTGCAAACTTTATATATTTAAATACTTTTAGTATAGGTTTAAACAAAACAGTGAATGATATTATGTGACACATTACAAATTGTCAGTGGCGTAGCATGAAACAGGCTTTAAAAAAATTGTCGTACGCAAATACTCATGTATGTCAAGAAAAAGGTTCGCATACGATATAATACGAGACATGCTATATTGCCAAAATATTCTTAAACATAGTGATTATTTATAATTATGAGTATCTATTAAACATTTTACTCCTAATTGCAATTCACATTTTAATTGGAATAATTGTAAACAGAACATTGTGTAAATATCTGAAGCAGAACAAAAGATGACCTTTCAACCTACAAAATGGAAATTAAAAGAAATGAAATAACTTGAAAAAAATTCCAAATCCGCCCGTTCCTCTAAAAGTATTGATAATCATGTTTATTAGTTTTTACACTTATTTCCTTTTATATGAAGAAACTTTATAAATATTCAATATTTTCTATAAAAAAATATGTCAGACACGCACACACAGACACTTACAGACATACACACACATGCACATACACACGCATACACGCACACACGCACCCACCCACCCAACCAACCAATCCACCCACCCACCAATCTGCAACAGTGAAACTGAACTTGTCATCTTAATTAGGACGCATTCACATTATATCGTTCTCATTGCTTCTGATTATAAATATATTGTTATATGAGACGAGGGGAATTTGTGCAGTGATTTTATTTTCTTTATATGTTTGTGTAATTTTAACCTAATCTACAAAAACAATTATCATAGTATCGGTGCATCCATATCCTGAAAGCTTTAAATCCCATTAGCTTTGAATGTGATTCGTACTCTACAAATGTACATATCGAGAACGTACTGCTGTGGGTAATGGTTTAGTCGAGCTTAAAGGAATGTTATGTAAGGGCAATCGAGGTCATCGAGTGCAAAAAATTGGAGCATCCGATGTAATTGTCTGTAATGAGTGAGGAACTAAACAGGTTTAAAATTTCTTTGCATAATTGACCCATTTAGTTAAGTTAGTTTTCAGGTACATCCCCATTAAATATAATTCTAAACATAGGTATTCAAACATACATTTTCACTATTAGTCATATGGCCATTAATTACATTTAATAAGAATACACTTATATATTTTGGACCAAACAAGTCCGAAAATAATTTATTTGTAGCTCAGGATTTGGGCGACCTTGTAGAATTTGCTTTGATAGTTGTGGTGGTTCAAATATATTTGCCTGACCTGTATAAATGCTCAACGCCAATTGGATGATTTATAATGATATCGTAAATAGTAATCCTTATTATTAAACTTGCTCGGAGCCACCGTCTCGAGAAAGAGGGCAGTTTTGGAAACGTCGGTGAGTGAATCAGCGATTTCAAAGTTCTATGCGTTATTGAGAGAAAGAGTAAACAATTACGAAAGAAAGGGTGGGCCAATAGTACGTGGATGGAAGACTGTAGGATTTATTAAGGAATATTTTTAAACTTCGTTGAATATGGTGGTATCCTTGACAAACCTAAAATACTTTTCCTTGAATCGCAAAGTTTATACAGGGCGATTTATTTCAAAGTTCTTCTTCTTGCGGTGTTCTTCTTCGGATGTTAGCGATCATCATGGCAAAGCGTAGCTTATCTACTAGATCTCGGAAAAGTCTCACAGTTGTTGTGTTGTACCACACACGTAGATTCTTCAGCCATGATACTCTTCTTCATTCCGGGCCTCTCTTGCCTTCGATTTTCCCTTGCAAAATTAGTTGTAATAATTCATATCTTTGGTTATTCCTCATTATATGCCCCAGATATTGAAGCTTCCTCGACTTCACTGATAAAATCAGTATACATGTCTGCACTCTTTCTATGTTTTGGACATTTGTAGAGTTGCCCAGGAATGTTGTTACCTTTTGACATTATCACATAGTCTGTTTTCGCGAAATTCATTGCAAGCCCATATCGATGGGTTACCTCCACCACCCTTATCATTATTTCTTGCAGACTATCGAGACTGTCTGATATTACTACTGTATCCTCTGCGTATCTTAAATTATTAATGTATTCCCGTTAATTAGTACGAATATCCTCTGAGTCCTCTCCCTGAATACGTATAGTTGATTCCAGTATATATTACTGATTATTTTAATATCTTGATCATTTACTCCAGCCTCCTTTAGTATTTCAATAAACATCTCTGCAGCGTTGGATAAAAACTTGAATACTAAAGAAAGCGTCCCTCGTACCTAACGCGTTTCGGAATCCAAATTGTGTGCGGCTAATATATTTCTCGCATTGCCTCGTTATTCTCTGATCTTTAGGAAGAGTATCAAGAGGTGATTTATGAGGCTAATGGTGCGGTAATCCTTGAAGTATTTCCCTTTTTTGTTCTTAGGTAGTTGTATAAATGTTGACATTAACCATGGTTTTGGTATCCTTCCTGTGGAATATATTTTGTTAAATAGAATTGTTATATGTCTAATTGCATCTGTATCCATTAATTTAATTAGTTCAGCATGCATGTATATTATCAGGATCAGCCGATTTTCTATCTTTTAATCGTATGTTGTACTACTCACTTCGTCTATTGTAATTGGTGAACTGTCTAAGCAGTTCAATACTAGAGGTTGTTCTGTTATTTTCAAAAATGTCAGTTATATATTCTTTCCAGATATTCACTATTTCTTTGTCATTCTTGATAATTTTTCCATCTTTCGTGTAAACTATCCCAGTTGTATTGGACTTATATATCCCATCTACTTGTTTAACTTTTTTATACATGTTTAAGAAATCAAATTTTTGTTCTACTGCTTTTCAATTTCTTCACATTGTTCTCTATACCACCCTTCTTTTGCATTTTGCATTTTAACTGCCTTTGAATAGCTATGTATCTTTCTTCGTTATTTTTTTCTTTCGTTCTCTCCTCCATAACTTGTAGTATGCTGCGTGTCATCCATTCCTTCCGTTCCTTGTTTGTTAAGCTAGTTGTTAGTCACTGATTTCATTAAGGATTCTTGTTATCATATGTATTGTCGCTTGATGTTACTATTGATTTACATTTCTCCTTTGTTTCATTTGTTTCTCCTTCTTTTAACTGTTTTATGTCCCACCGCTTCTCCGGCGTTATCTTCATGACTTTTTTGAGCTTAATTCTAAATATTCCGACTAGTGGGCAGTGGTTCGACGAAATGTCCACACCTGGTTACGTCTTTACTGACAGGCAACTATTACGGAATCGTTTGTTGATTAGCATATAGTCCATCTCATTCCTCCCTATATTTACTTGACGAATTTGCGGTGAAATCCACCTATATAGTCGACGCGCGGGAAGTTTGAAAAATGTATTTAATATTACTAGTCCTTCTTCCCTGCAAATTCCTTAAGTATATCACCTCGCTCGTTCCTTGTGCTTAGACCGTATTCGCCAATAATATCTCCTTTTCCTATCTTGGCATTCAAGTCTCTCATGATATTAAATTGTTCTAAAATGTCTGTCACTGTCGTATAAAACTGTTCTATTTCATCTTCCGGTCGTTCAGCTGCAGGGGCATATACTGGAATGATACTTAATTTGATTGGTGTACTTTTTAGTTGTATAATTAATATTCGTTCCGAGATGGGTATAACGTTTGTGACATGCCTTTGTAGCCCTCGAGATATCACCATTTTGAATATTATTGGGAAGAATGATGAAGTGGTTTCCCCTTGCCTTCCTCATGGCAGTAACCGAGCCGGCTCTACCTTACTCGGTAGGCACCGAGATCGGAGAAATATCTGGAGATCTCGCTGGTCATCCTGTTGGTCCATCCTTTCCTATCCACTTTTCAACAAATGCATTCACTTACTACATGGGCACGTTGTGAGGTGTGCCATCTTGCTGAAAATACATGTCCCTAATTTTAGCCCGTGGTACACCTTCAAGGACCGCAAATAATTTATTATCGAGGAAATTCAAGTACAACTGAAGTACCTAATATGCCTGCTCAATCTGAATAATAATAAAAATTGTGCTGGTTAACAAATCCATTGCGGTGGAAGGTACACTCGTCTGTATACATGACCTTATCCAAAAATTGTACATTTTTATTTAACTTTTGTTCTACCCAATTGCAAAAATTAATTCTGTTTTAAAAATCGGCCTCCTTGAGCTCTTGATGTAGCTGGATGGGATAAGAATGAATTTTTTTTATTCTTTCTTCTGACAAATGTTCTACTTACCTGAAAATCTCTTTCGAGTTGTCATGTACTCGTATGGGGATTTTCTATTACCCCAGTTAAAATATTGAGTTGATTATCTTAGTTCAACCCAGGTTTAATTCTTTCCTGGTTTTCAAGGTAATGAACTCTCCCTGTTGCAATAAATCTTACTAACAGCTTTTCAAACGGATGACATTCCCGGTCAAGACATCTTGCTTTGTATACTCGACTCGCTAAAACGGATTTCTAGAGTATTCTTCAAGAATAAAAACCACATCAATCATTTCCTTTTGAGAAAATTTTTATCAGTTAAATTTAATGTTAACTACTTAAAAAAAGCTCTAACCAGAAACAGTAGCACGAACTAGTAACTAATGTCAAAGTAAAGTTAAAGCGATAGCATAGGTTTATCTTTCAGGGCCTGCTAGTTACTCATAGAAACTGAAAATTAAAAAATACAGCAAATTAATCATACATTGTGAAATTAAAAAAATCTACCGAAGACAGATACCGACAAATTTATATCGTTAGAAAGGTAACAAAATTTCGGATTTGATGCAAAAATGAACAAATGGCCGTTCCAATTGAAAAATAGTAGTTGCCATTAATTGAGATTTTCTAAATTGACAAAGTAATTTCTCTAAACACAAGAAGAATTCGGTTTTGACCGTCCAGTCTACGCTAGTACATTTCATATCTAGTAACATCGCAGAGTCACGGCCTTCTAGGTTTTGTGATCACAGCGATATTTAATTTTTTTCAGGCATCTACTTTTGTAAAATGACGAATTGCAGATTGCCGCGTTTAATTTAAATGCGTTCTAATTGATTATGTACATAACTTATTGAAGTAAATTCAAGCTTTCCTTATCAATATTAAATAAACTAACATATAAACAACAATCATTTCTTATTCTATAAAATAACATATAACTATAAAATATCAGTTAATATAGCGCGAAATTTGAGTTTCTCAGGCACCCGTTACATATCCCACCACATCCCATCAACAAACTTTCAAAATACTCCTTAGTAAACACAGAATATTCTACCCACGCACTATTGGCCCACTCTGCATAAGCAGAAGAGATTCTGCTTTCAATTGGTGTTCTTACTCTGACTACAATTAGTTTTAGTTTGCTATTAATGTATTATTATTTTAAAAATAGCGAAATTTTCAAAAGAAGAATGTAATGTATAGTCTTGCTAAATGCAATCGGGTTGACATAAGACGACTGTGATCAGCGATTCTTAATAGCACGTTTACATGCAGAAAAATTACTTGAAAGGATTCATGCGCAACAAAGGAAAATGGGACGTTTAACTTAGAAAAGGGTGACAGATCAACCACACTACGAAATCCAACACATCAAGATTGTGTACTTGAGAAAACTCAAGAAAAAATATCAGACAGTCATTAAAAATTATTATTAATTTTATTAAATACACAAATAAAAAGTTTACCTCGAGTACGATTGGAACCTACGACCTATACTTTGCTAGAGTACCGCGCTAACCAACTGCGCTATCGAGATTCAAGCCGAAACCGATGTCAATTTTGTCTTTATGTATGTTCATAACAAAACTTATAACAAATTAATTAGACAGTCATGTTACATACCAAATTGTATTAAAACTGCTATGGCCGAAAGAACATTTTTTTTCGGTCCGTAGGTAGTGGTTCGAACTTACATGACAGTCTATAACATTCAAGGGACGAATAATACTATATCATAATCAAAGATATGAGGTACATTAGACACGTTAAAGAAAACGAATCCTGGTTGTTGAGGTTCGTTTCGATTCTAAACTTGCTTTCTTCAGAACCACAAGTTATAGGTAATGGAAAATATAATGTTAATCAGATCTGAAGTATGCCCGGTATTTAATTTTCAAAATGCGACCATAAATAATTGTAAAAGTAGTTTTCATTTTGATAATAAATAAACTGTTCTCCTTTAGTGTTATTACCTTGTTTTCTCCAAAATCGTCATTAAAAAGCGAGAATTTTGCAGCAAATACAGTTAAGTTAATAACACAAAACCCTCTTTGTTATCCTAAGCATTTCATTTTTCACCAATTATATGTCCGAAAAATATTTGGTGTGGAACAACCATGACCTCCCAAATGGAAATTAGTATAAAGGGTGATAATACATTTTTTTAGTGTGCAACCCTCTTTGTAATATGATCATAATCAAAATAAGCACTAATACTACAGAATATAAAGGGATTATAGGGATAAAAAAGCAATACATTGACCACAACTTGAACTAAACAGATGAGTTAAAAAACTGAAAAGCGCAAATGACCTCCGCAGTCGAAGCGCATTCAATAAAAAAAATGGCAATAATAATTTGTGTCAGATAGACGTTTAAACCTTCATGCCAGATAAAGGTTATCTTGAAACAAATACCAAAGCCGGTTGCTTCAATGAAAATACTAATCATACAGCTTAAGCATTTAAATCCTAGTTAATCTTTAAGGTTTACTTGACTTCGTATAAAGATAGTTTTTAAAGAAAAGTGATGCAAAATTAACATCTGTTGAGGTATTGAAAACATTTTAACATTTAAATTCCACCTTAGATACTAAAATATGAAATTTTAAGTACGTACACAAACAACACATCAATTAATTTTTGATGCTATTATCATTTGCTGAGGACGATAACTCTAGTTATCGAGACGTACAAATTTATATAAAATGTAAATAAAAAATACACGATTTAAAGCCCAAAAAGTATTTTAAGTATACGTGATAATCGTGAAAGTTTACATTTTCTTATTTTTGAAGATTGTGTGGTTCGGCCGTTAAACTAGGTGTGCCTATTAAAGCGGTCGCAGTTTGACCTCGATAGAAAAAAACAGTCATTGTCTTCCAATAACATATTACGGAATCAAAGGTAAGGATATTTTTGTTCTTTTAACCATTCATGCTTCTATATACTATACACAATAAAATTATTTGATATTTTTAATTTAAGTGAAACGCAAGTTATGAAAAGATTTTTTTTTCATAACAGGAATTCTAACAATCAATATAAGTATTAATACTGAAATATGATAATTTATTGAAATAAGAAAAATAATGTAGGAATTGAAATTGTAACATCACTAATGTTTATATTACATACCGAGGCGGAAAGTGTTTAATTCATGTCGAGAGAAGTATAGTTCACCGAGAGGCGAATCCTCGAGGTGAACTAGTTCTCGAGACAGCGGAATGGTACTTTTGCCGAGGTTTGTATACGATTTTATTCAATTTTGTCGATTTTGTCCAATATAAACAGAATTACAGAATGTGCAGTTCAATTTATAAATACCCGATTTAAAAATGTCGTTGGTTGAATCTTTGGCACCAAATAAACATTTAAGAATATTCGTAATAGTTTTGAAAGCAAACTTCGTATTTTTTGTTCTTTTGTAATATGTGAGCTACTATTTCTGATATTTTTCCAAAATATGAAATTGACATATCCTTTCTGTGTTGAGTAGGCAAATGTTATTGATAGATAATTTTACTCTAGATTTTTAACTAAAGTGTCGATTATTATATGACTACTTGTTATTATTTTACTTATATATTTTCTGTTGATAATGATGTGTTGAAATGCGTAGAGAAATAAATAATTATATAAAATAAATTGCGGAATTATATCGTATTTAAAACATTAGTGTTATTAACCCTCTATTGCATGAATTAATTTCAATTTTCAAAACTGCTTCAAAAAATGAAACTTTACTCTTTTCGGTTTAGAAAATAAGAAAATAACATAACTGATACTATTTTTTATTTGCAACATCCGCACTTCCTCCATTTTTTCCTGTTCCCGATTGGACACATTATGCATACAAACATAAAAACAATTTGGTATTTTAAGTTATAGTGAAATTGTAAATAGGTAATACAAAACTAAATCTGTTTTTTTATGAAATCGCACAAAACAATTTTTTTTATTGAAACATAAATGAACTAGGCAGTTTTGACATTTTACACGAGACTTTCCTTTGCATCCAAGTAATTTACATCGTTCCCTTTCAACTGTCCATGCTGGCCAATGACCTACGCCGTCAGTCTGTACAAAAGGCTCAGAAGTTGGCGGCCTTGCTCGACCTCGCTTCTGAGAAGTGAGCCCTTCGTTGCACAATTCTTCCGCTAACATGGTTTTGAAAGATAAGAGTGGTATTACTTTATCTTTTACCCCAAGTTGTCTGTTTATTCGTCTATGTAAAAGCCAGGCGTTAATAACGACGGGTCTACCATATGATAAAATATTCTATACCATTTTCTAGGGTAAGCCCTACTAGCGAGTCCTGTCAGTCAACGCCATCCATGTGACGATTATATTGTTTGACTATGTCAGGGCATTCAATCTGCTTCTTGGTGTTTTCAGATTTGAAAAATCTTTTTACTTTTAAGACGGGTCCACAGTATTTAGACATGAGTGTAACAATTTTGTTGTCGTACCATTGCACATTATGTATATCAATATCATCAAATGCAGTAGTCTCCTCGTTTATTGTGTCTCTTCCTTTCTGCTTCATTTCTTTTTCAGTTAGACCTTTATAATCATGCAATCTATTCACACGTACGGTAGCAACAGAATAGATTTTACGTTTTGCCAGGTGTGACATAAGTGCCAATGAAGAGAAGTAGTTATCATTGATGGAATAGGTCTACTCAAACGAAGAACCACATTACTTGAACCACCCAAATCAGGTTCATTTTCGTCCACCTTGTTTTCCAGCAACTAACTCGAAATTATACGACATACCAGAAACTCTACTAAGAACCCACATCTTATAACCCCATTTATGGGGTTTTTAGGGTTGTAAGTCAAGCTTGTTCTGCCCTTAAATGGAATGATTTGTTCATCACATGAAAGGTGTTCTTCGAAAGACAGAGACAAGCAAGCTTTCCTGATAGTTTTTATCACTGGCATAATTTTATTCAAGCTGCTTTTATTTTCACTGTTGTCGCTAAAATGTAAAAAACTTGTAATCAGCTCGAAACGATTTACTGGCATAACACCGGAAACTCGTGGAATTCTGGTTTGTGGAGACCAAAAGCGTCTAGTAGTGGTTTGTTTAATCAATGACATCCAAAGAATCACTCCTACAAATTTCTGAATTTCTGCAACACTAATACACATTGGTCTATTATGTCGTATCTGAGTACTGTATATACAAGTTTGGTGAAAATCTTTAGTAAAAAATTCATTCAACAAAAAGTATGGCAATATCTTATAGGGAGTATTCAACTTCAAAATTTCTTTCGAAAGTAACTCACTTCCTTCATATGTATAGTTTTCCTTAACCCTTTCCGTTATTGACTTTTTCCATTTTAGCTTGTCTCTATTAGTTCTTGCTTGTCTTTTACGACATGCTTGATTTGTTTGCGTAGCTTGGGTTTTTCGAGATGCTTGGATCCTTCGCTGTATTTGGGTTTCCAAATGTGTTGAAGTATTTTCATCGTCGGAAGACGTACCACCTTCACTGGACTCTTCATTCTCGCTGCGTAGATTATTGGAGGATCCTTTAATCCATATTTCCTCAGCACAAGTCTCTCCATTTGATAGTTCACTATCTTCACTATCAGAAGGAATTTCTCAAAGTCGAAAGTTGTCCTTAGAGATTTTAAATCCATAAAACATTTTTGGATCCATATCCTGAAAAAATACGGGCCTGTTCACCAACAATAATTATACTCATCTATTTCTTTCAATGCACATTGTTCCCAATCGGGCACATATACTTATGGTAACATTTTGCACATATATTCATGTAATATTAGCCCTTTCAAATTGTATACATACATTACATAGATATATGTACCTAATCTATATTCTTAGTAGTCGAAATCTTACCTTTATCTGCTAATAACAAATAAAAATGTCAGAGCGTTCACAATTATTAACCTCACATCCACAAACGAACAAATGAATCATATGCAGAACGCGAAATTTCTTCCAAGGCGAAGCGCGCCGTTGCCTGTTCATTTTATTATATTCCCATAAGGGATCTTGATGAATATAGTGAAGCGGTATAGCATATTAGAATCAATAATAATTTGTAAAGTTTGTGTTTCCATTTGGGCACAATATGCAATAGAGAGTTAAATATAGAATTCTCACAAGTAACAAACAAGCATACAAATTTAATTCAAATTGTGTTTGAAACCCTTTCCAGCAATAACATTTATACCAAATAGGTTTTGTATTTCCGAAAATAACAACAGTCTCGGAACAGTCAAGAATGGGTAGCATTAATTAATAAGTTCAAAAGTTGAAGGCACATTCTAGCACTTGTTAGCTGTTTTATTGAAATGCATCACAATGCAATCAATTACTGTCAAGGTGCTTATTAAAAACTGAATCCCTTTTATACACTAATACTCACTCATTTCTTTCTCCAAAGTATAGAACAACATGTGAAAATATTTTTATTTGTTCCTCTCGTGAAAACATCAACGTATCAAGCCAAGGATTCATCATGAAAATGTCTCTAATACTCTTAACTGACTAGCCTGTACAAATTTTATTTACTAGTCAGTAAAACTTTACATTTGCGCTCGCATATTTGGGAGTATTCAAATAGATAACTAAACAACAAAGCGTAACGCGCGTTTGCAAAGCAATTCGTCTAAAGGCTCATATGGTTTCTATTCAAATATCTTAATTTCAATAACTCTTAATCGTTAATAATAGTTATGTATAAATGAGGAACAAATAAAATGTTCACGCTTTAGAAGGTCGTCAATCATACTTCTGTCCGCCAATAAAAACCCTTTTACCTTGCTAGTAATGTTAAGACCTATTTTACTAATTCTATTCAAAATTTCACTTCACTATAATATTAAATAAAATATTCTTTCTCCCCTATGATAAATTACCCGTTAACGCTATTGAATTACTGTACGCACTGTGTAGCAATACAACATACAATTTTCCTCAAAAGGAGTTGTTTTATTTAGAGATATTACTATTAATTTAAGAGCTTAAGGATCGCCATGGAGACGGAGTTAATAATATTTAAATTATAAGTAGCTTCATTATTATGATTCTACTATGGTCACAGAAGGTGACAAGACAGATTTTTAAGTTACCTTTTATATTACCACAGAGCTTCACACTTTAAACTACACCTTCCCTCTGTGAGAGAAAAAAAAGGTAATGTCTACTTTGTCCTTTCTTTCGCATTAAGACATTGCCATTTTCTTAATGTAAACATTTCTCTTTAAAATCACTACTCAATATTAAAATTTTTCACTGAATAAATTAATATAAACGTATTGTGCAAGTACTCGTACTCATGTAAAATCGGGAAAAAAATATGTTAGTATGACCTTGATTTTCATATTTGGATAGCGAACATGAACCGTCGGTAACAGTATAAGCATAAATAGAGTTGGGTATGTTGTATTGAACTAAGCGTCAAACAAAAAATGTATCTTTTATTATGTAGACAAAAATATCTGATGTGAAACACCACACGACCTTCCGACCTACGAAATGAAAATGATAAAAAAATGAAATAATTTTAATAACATTATTATGCATTAATTGCATTATGCAAATTATTAATTATGCAACCTCTTTTATAAGTAGTTCATGACGAAAATAGGCAACATTGTAAACGAAAAAACAATAATCTATGCAGACAGGCATTTAAAACTGCATGACAGACAGAGGTAATCAAACATCTACATGCTAACTTAAATTAAAAGAAATGAAATAATTTTATCCGCAAACGTCACAAAAGTGACACTTTTATGACTCAATGTCAAAGGTAAAAGTTTTACTTTTCAGACATGGAGTAAAAGTTGTACTTTTATGCCTAGGCATTTTTATTTTTACCAAATGTGCGTTGTTATGGTTTCATGAATTGCAAAGCGTTTACTTGCAAAGCGTCCTGATTATCTTATTCTTTTACCTGCTAATTATGCTTGATCTTTCCTTTCGATCTTTACCATTTTTTTTACGTTTGCGGATAAAAAAGTATATGTTATTCGGAGTAAAAGTTACTTTATGTAGCTCAGCTGAATTATTTGCCTCACTTCGTTCGGCAAAATAAACATTCAGCTTCGCCACATAAAGTATCACTTTTACTCCAAATAACATAATATACCATTAATTTCAATTTTTTTTGGATCACTATGTACCCTCTTTTTTATACGTTCACAACTAAAACAGGCAACATTGTAAAAACTAAAACAATAATCTGTCAGAATGACGTTTCAAACTTCATGTCAGATAGAGATTAATGGACATACATAGTGTTAACATAAAAAAAATTCCAAAGCCGCTCGCTTCCGTAAAAATATCAATAATACAGCTTTAGCATATTCTATCATATTCATATAATTTTTACGTTTATTTCGCTTTAGATTATGAAACTTTATAAAGCACATGTATGCAAAATTAAATTTTCTTTAAAAAATACGTCCACACTTTTTATTATAAAATTAATCCTCACTCAGATAATGAAAAAATCTGAACTAACACTCAAATTCTACCTTAGGCTTTTTTTGCTGCTAAATTGCGCATCATACCAAAAAATTGCACACACACTCGCACACGCACACGCATACGGACACGCACACGCACGCGCATACGCACACGCACAAGCACACGCACACGCACACGCACACGCACACGCACACGCACACGCACACGCACACGCACACGCACACGCACACGCACACGCACGCCACGCACGCACGCACGCACGCACGCACGCGCACGACGACCACACACGCACACGCACACGCACACGCACACGCACACGCACACACCACGCCACACGCACACGCACACGCACACCACCACACAGCACACACACACGCACACCACGCACACGCACACGACACCACACGCACACACGACACACGCACACACGCACACACACGCACACACGCACAGCACACACGACACACGCACACACGACACACGCACACACGCACACCACCACACACGCACACACACACACGACACAGCACACACGCACACACGCACACACGCACACACGCACACACGCACACACGCAAACACGCCCACACGCACACACGAAAACACCCACACACGCACACACGCACACACGCACCACACACACACACACACACACACACAGACATACTGGCCGATCTTGGCGAAACTTGGCCAAAGGTTGTATAGTGAGCTAATATGTCGATTTAGCGATAGTAAAAGAAAAGTCGATTGCATAACCTTTTATACCTGCGTATTATGTATATGTAGGTTGGAAGGTAAAAAGGATTTAACCAGGTATGGTAAATGTAATATGACTGTTCAGCTCTTGCCCCTATTTGCTAGTATATTACGAAGTAGGCATAATTAAGTTCTGACCATGTCAGATCTTTAGTTCAATTGCATATTTAAGTTTTGCTCAATATAAATTGAACGTCAAGTGTTTATTTTCAGCTTGCTGATCTACGCTATGTTCTGCCAAAACTTGCTTACGCCACTTATTGAACGTACTGGTAAATTGTTTGAAATAAGAAATGGCCATACAGGTGCTTTTAGTATTGTCATGCTTTTAATCATATATTATATATATATATATATATATATATATATATATATATATATATATATATATATATATATATATATATATATATATATATATATATATATATATATATTTGTTTGTTTTCAAAATATTTCAACGCAACGAAAGTATACGTTCCATCTTAACTCCTGAACGTGACTCTGTAAATTAAAAATAATTCGAAAATTTGGTTTTACTAGATGTTTGATGCCAAGTATTGGAAGCGGTAATATATATTATTTTTTATGTGCTTTAATTGTGTACAATTCCGTTATGTAGACTCAGTGACGCCTTTACGTCTACCGACTTTCACTGTTGGTTTATGTCGCTACCTACCACAACACTAATTATATGCATATAGTCACACTAACACTGACCTGTTGTGCTAATTAATTATACTGCTATTTTTACCTGTGCTAATAATACTAACAATGTACGGTTAAACGCAACTATTGAAAAAATTACCAAAAATCTCTACAAATGTTGTCCCTAGAATTTAGCGACAACAAATAGCTGATGGTCCAACATAGTATTTGCATACCCCCCAAAAACCTATGCTGCTAATGAAACGAGTTTGCAGATGTACTTCAGTACATCACTAACTAAAGTTTTACAAGTGTTAGGAAAGCGAAACTTGTAGCCCCTACTGTGCTACATTTATTTTTGTTATTATTTACCGCGGTTATAGCAAGAGATCGAAGAGTTGGCGTTAGTTATTGTAACCAGGGCTAGTTGAATGCTACCTGGTGCTTTATTCTAAACAATAAATAATGAAAGGTTTGACTCATATGTATTATTATATTAAATCTTATTATAATACTAAATATATCCACTTATACCACGATAATAATAACAAAATAAAAAAAAAACTCTAAACAAAACAAACACAAATTCCGTTTACTCGGTTTCGAAACATAACTAAAATAAAGGGGCGCTCCCTGGTTCAGGCCCTCTGAGCGATTCTCTGTCCACTCGGTCACTAAAAACTTCTCTCCTTATGGTGAGTGAGAAAATAATATTAACGGTATAGTTAAAATAATGAATTTTATACAGGATTACATTACAATAGGATAACTATAACCAAGTTGTTTTGATGTAACCGTCCCTTTATAGTCTGCGGGCGTGATTATGACCCAGCGGACTATTATGAAACGTCAAAAATTGAAATAAAACAGGCACAAAACTATGAGTTATCTAAAAGTACTTACATTGCAATTATTACAATTAGTCATGTTTATGCTAGGTGGTACAATTCCTATATTTCCTTCATCTTATTTCTGGAACTATATCAGTTATTGCGTTTAAAACTAACTAAACCTAACATCAAATGAATGATCAATTTGTGATGTTTGCTTCTGCACTCGTTGACATGGTAACGCACCAATACCTACTATCGTAAATGAGACATGTATTTCTTTTGAAACCAATTAACGTTATAATTCATTTTAAATATTCAATTAAACTCAAGTTATACACAACTTACAGTTAAGAAATGCGCGATATCATTTTATTTCTCGTTGAAATATTTTCAAAGAAATAAAGGCATACACGTAAACGTTCTTCTACCTTGAATATATAGCTCAATAATAAAATCGATATTCTTATTCACGTTTCAACAGTTTTATATCTAACTACTTTAATAGAATTTTAATGTATTCCGCTAATATATCTAACGTGACTTATTTAATTAACAGGATGCTGTTCTAATTAGCATTTTCTAACTAACTAATGGAAATTAGAATCTGTTCTAGTTAGCTTATTGTAACTAGTTGAAATTAGTACGAGAGGATTTTCTTGTGTTCTTTAAGGTATTTTTTCCGTATTTAAGATAGACCACTAGTGTAATGGTGGAAATAGGTAGCTACTAAATTTACAGAGTTATTTACAAAGGAGCAACTTGATAACGGGCTTGGTTGGTGGGTGTTCTCCTATGGAATACTTGTATGCCAAAAAGATTTATTCTCACACAGGAGATATGCGTCGTTCGAGACTGCCTTAGCTAGAACTGTTGGTGGTGGTAGTTGAGAGAAATAGTGAACCTTGTATCTTGGAGCGATTGTATAAAAATGTTCAAACCTTCAGGCGGGTTGGATAAACCAAATCTTTTATGTGGTTTGGTACTAAATAATGCTTGATACATCATATGGCCTTTGTCGCGAAGTGCGATACAGGAAATGTCCGGATTCAGGCCTTCAGAAAAGAACTAGATTAAAAAAAACGTACAGTGACCTTAAAGTGAGAGAATTTTAATGCTTGCTTTTTGTTTACGTAATTTCTACGTACTGGAACTTTCCAAGAAATAATTATTGGATCTTGGTCTGGTTGATAGCTTTCCTTCCTACGTGTAGGTGTAAGTTTTTCTCTAAACATGTAATTAGTATCTACTAACAGACCTGGGCAGCCAGCTCGATTGCGTTTCTAGTGGAAACCGTGGAAGCGGCACAAATTACGAAGGCTGCCTTTCTTTCTGACTGTGTAAGTAGGCAACGACTCCGGAAATTAATCTCCACAGATGGTTGTGTAGGTGTTCTAATAAAACTTACGTGCAGGTGAAGACGAATCTGAGCGGCAGCAGGCTAAAATGTACAGGAGAATTCGAGAAAAGATTCGAATAGGTCTGCTGTCGGTACGTCTTGTGGTTTAACAGAAATCTGCGGAAGCCGAGTAAGACCTCTGTTAGTGGCGTTACTTTGGAGATTGGATGTTGTTTAATAGTGGAACTGGAGGAGAATCTGACAGAAAATTCTCCATATTTTCCTATCGACGTCGGAGGGCATAAAGTTTATTATTTGGACACTTTCGGCAATTTACAAGCTAACGTTTGGAAATGAACACCCTGTGTAATGAAATTGTATTTCAATAAATAACTTTTTGTAATGTTAGCTGTTAAAAAAATTGCTGTGGATTTTGCTGCATGCGTTTCCAAACATAGTTAGACGACAAGAAGTTTTTCCCGGGTTGACATTTCGTCTTATTTGGTATCCCGATCGAAATAATATCAAAACAACCAATAGCAAATTCATTAATGCATACCAAAATAGAATATATTCATACAGCACGCATTTGCGTTGTCCATTATACAGGGTGTCCCAAAATTGCTGGGACACCGAGCTACCACGTGTAATAGGTCAAAATAAGTCGATTAGAATTAATTAATTTATATACGAAAATGTAACGTTTGCCCGTGAGAAGAGTTCAAAGTTTACATAAAAAACACATTTGTACGCTGTTCAGAAATGAGAAACAAATTGAATGAAATTTGACGAAAGTGAATTTTAGAAGATTACTCTCCTGTCGGTAATCAAAAAGCCCAAAAGAAATTGTAGAAGGGTTAAAACCACCCTCAACCCCTGATATTTTTTTCATAATTTTTTTAGGGGTGGTAATACGGTTCTCAATTTTTTTTAGCTAGGAGACTGATTTATTATCTTCATTTTGTTACTCTTGTAACATAGTTCCGAAGGAAAAAATGTTTTCTTAAATACTGCTAACAGATACTCCTAGTACATGTTTAATAAAATTGTAATATAAAATTTAGTTGGCAGTAGATTCAAAAATAACACAAGTAGTGATTTTGACAGGAAACAAATTCATAATCATTCCAGTTTGTTGTTGACTGTAAATATTCCAATAATTTATTCAATTTTCTTATTATTGCGAGTACCATTACTTATTATTTAATTGTTGTTGTTACTTTAACTGCTATTATTTCTCTTTTAATTAACAGGCCGACATGATCTTAGTTCTTGGATTCTGTCAGCGTAACTATCGCAGAGGTGCCCGCGTATATCAGGAGAGGTATCCGAAGCGGATAATTACGAATCATAAAACTTTTTCCCGAATCGAGAGACGTCTTCGAGAAACAGGGAAGTTGGTACCAGTCAGAATTAATGCTTGAAGGCCCCGAGTCCGCAGACCTAATGTGGAAGAAGCTGTTCTTGAAATAATCGATGACAATCCTAAGACCAGTACCAGATCTGTGCAACGACAAACAGGAATTCCAAAAAGCACTGTAAATCTGATCTGAAGAGAACAATTAATTCATCCATTTCACATACAACCAGTGCAAGGGTTATTACTACTTGGCCACGGATCACGTTTAAATTTTTCACTAATTGTTCGGGAGCTCAGATTTCACTCTAACATCTTGATTACTGATGAGTTTTGTTTTACACGTCGTGGCATGATGAACCTGCACAATGAGCATATTTATGCTGATGAAAACCCACATGCTATTAAAGCTTAGACACTATTAACGAGAATTTAAAATGAATATTTGGATTGGATTTATCGGCAATTATTTGATTAGGCCGATCCGATTGCCAGATCGTCCAAATGGTGCCAGTTACCTTCGCTTCCTTCAAGAACTTTCGCCAGATTTATTAGAGACTTGTCCCTTAATCTTCATCGAAACATGCACGACGATGCACTACCTCAATTTGCTCGTGCAGTAAGAGAATATCTAAACGAATGGTAGATGGATTGGTAGGGGACAAGAAGCACTTATTCAATGGCCTCCGCGGTCTCCAGATTTAAATCCTTGCGAGTTTTTTATCTGGGGAGCGTTAAAAGCAAAAGTGTACGAGGTTCAAATTAATACTTCCGAACAGGTGTGGAACAGAATCCAAAACGCACTACGAGAAAACGACGATGTCCTAAGAAGGGTGCATTTCCGTAGCTATCGGAATGCGTTCGGTGTTTTTTAATTTTGTGTGGTACATGGGAGTATTTTGTTTGTTACTAAACTATTTCTTCGTGGTAAAGTTCGTATTTATTTGTGTTATTGCCAAAGGCGTGCAAAGTGATAATGAACGTTGGAAAACATATATCTAATTAATCTTGAAATATTGTTTATTTCTAATGATTTTGTTAAGTAAGTTAATTTTTAATTTACTAACTAAACACTATGACCTTTTTGATAACATAGTTTCAACACTTTGCAGTAAATATTTATTCTATTAACAAAAGTGTTTTTATTTAGATTATAAAGTACCCACAACAATCTAATGCTGTTTTGTTAGGAACATGGATAAATAACTAATAAAATCAAATACCGTATTTCAACTAGAATTTTACGAGAGTCACGCGGTACTACTGTACTTAATTATAACGGAACAATTATAATTCTGTGGTAGCATATTCATTTTGTTTAAAACATAATTTTTAGAGTGCGCATTAAATCTCAGCTATTTTCTGAATGGCTTTGAGTTCTCTATGAAGACAAGTATGAGCGTGGATCATGTTTACACCAGGATTACTATTGGTGAGTGGTTTCCGTTCACATGTTTCTACTACCACTGAAATAACCATTCTGTACAATTGCTGAAGAATATAAGGAAGATCCTTAAATATAGATGTATCAAGCAGTAATTTATTTAGTTCTGAAAATAACACTTCGCCACTGGAAGTCATCAAACCCCCTTTTTTTTTAATCGCATTCTACAAATCTGCTGTAATCATTATTATTGTCAGGGGGAACTTCCAATTCTACAATTTTCAATATTTCATCTCTATTTAAACCTAATTCTTTTTCCTTATCTAATGCTAACCCGTCTGCGACCTAAAATTAGTATTCCATATTTTTGTTAAAAAAGAAAAATAAGACATGAATACTTACGTTGCAGGTGACATAGATTAAAATGGAGACCACAAATATTTCAAATTTCACCTTGATGCTCCTCAAATGAATAACGTGACTATATGTTGATCAGCAAAACATGCTATCATATATCTTTAAATATTATCCATGTTTCACAATTTTTTTAAACTTGAACCTTGACATATAAATATTGGTGCTATGGCAGGAATAGCAGAACTTTTATTATGTTGTCTATGTAGGCGATTTTTGTCACGTACACTATAAAAAGTTAAAACTTGTGATAAACCATATATGTGCTTGTGAGGTATTTTATAGCAATGGCTTTACTACACTTTAATAATCTATCAACAAGATGTAGTAAACAGAGATAAACCTTAAAGTTATATCCATAGTTTGCTCAACACCTATTTTTCAAATGTTTAAAATTTTTCTTAAGTAGTATTTCGATCGTAGATCCCAATGAACAAATTATATGACTTATGGTGTCATCTAGTTTTATAAGAAATATATAGCTGAACTGTAGTTATATAAAGTGAAAATTAGTGTTGTAAGGGTTCTAATGGCAACCTTTCTTTTGTTAAGGTGATATTGCACTCCTAGAAGTAGTAGATCCTATGTTCTATAATTATAGTGATGTGAACGTGTTGGAAACTATCTTATATACCTTTTGGTAATTGTGACTTTAAGTGATGTAGAAAAGTTTTGTAATAGTTTATATCACTTACTTATATCACTTATCAGTGATAAATTTTTATTAGTATTATTCAAGATAGTTCAATAAAACTATAGTGCTACTGACAATTTGTGACTATTTTACATAACATAAAGTAATGTGGTATTACTATAAGTTCTATAAGTCATATTGCGAACAGGCTCTTAAAAGGGTGAGAAATATGTCGCGTAGTTGGAAAAAGTATAAAGTTTCAGGCGCATTTCGCAGAAAAAAAACACAAAATATGAACAAAACTATGAAACCAGAAAATGTTAATTCAATCCCAGAGACAGCTGAGGATGGACAACCAACTTCCTTGCCTTCATCAGTATGTATATTCATTCTTAACCTTGAACCAAGCAATTTTGAAATTATCACTGTGGCATTTATTTCATTCAGAATTGTGGATCCCGTTCCATCAAGAAGCCCTAAATATGCAAAAGTGTGCTGACGACGAAGATACAGTAACGAACTGGCTTATAGAACAGGAAGAAGACGATACAGATGGAGATAATAAGAACCAAATATTTAGCACTAATTGTAATATTGAAAGTAGTAATGAACGATTCCGAAATAATTTCAAATATTGAGCAAACACCTTCAATATAAGCCATGGTGCTCTGAAGTATATTATGAATGTAGTGAACATGCGTTTACCGACTGTATTACCTAAAGATCCTTGTACGTTATTAGAAACACCACATACACGAGTTAATTTTCAAAAAATGAATGAAGGATACTACTGGCATCAAGGATTACGTGTATGTCTAAAAAACTGTTTCGATCAAATCCGCGTTTTTCAGCTTTATCGATCACTATAAATATTGATGGTGAACCAGTTATAAAAGTTCAAAAGACGAATTTTGGCCTATTTGATATTCCATATCTGAATCCTACGGTTATCGGTATTTACTGTGCAAAAGGGAAACTGCCTGACATTAAAATGTTCATAACACCATTTGTAGAGGAAATGAAGATAATTTTAAGGGATGGGATTTTGTTTGAAAATGGACATCTTCTAAGGATAAAAATTAGATGTTTTATATGTGATTCACCTTCATGTTCGTTCATCAAAGGTAATATTTGACAAGTTTTGTCTTTGTTTCCACTGTCAACTAAATTTTGTATTACAATACAATACTTGTACTAAGAATATCTGTTAGCAGTATTTAATAAAACATGTTTTTCCTTCGAAACTATGCGGAATGCTATTTTTTTACGAGAGTGACATAATGAAGATAATTAATCAGTCTTCTTGTTAAAAAAAAATGAGAACCGTATTACCATCCCTAAAGAAAGTTATGAAAAAAATATCAGGAGATGAGAGTGGTATTAACCCTTCCACCATTTCTTTTGGGTTTCTTTGAACCCCGAAAGGAGAGTAATCCTCTAAAATGCACTTTTGTCAAATTTCATTCAATTTGTTTCACTCATCTCTGAACAGCGTACAAAAATGTGTTTTTTTATGTAAACTTTGAACTCTTCTCACGCGCAAACGGTACATTTTGGTATATAAATACATTAGGTCCAATCGACTTATTTTGACCTCTGCTGCAGGTGGTAGTTCTGTGTCCCCGCAATTTTGGGACACCCTGTAGAAACATTATAAAATTTAGTAAAGTGACTTTGTATCAATCAATGTACCTTATTTATTCTTGTGTATAGCATAATTAAGACTTATTTCTAAATTTTGTGAATGTTGCTTGTTAGAAAAGTTTCCTTCTATTACTAATAGTTCAAACAAATCTTGTTCAGAAAATAATAAGTCTCACAGAAATAAAATTACAAATTCGCAAACTTTTAAATCATCAAAGTGCTGGAATTATACTTTGGCTAAATTAACAATGGAGTTCGCTTAAGCAACAACTGTAGAAGATAATCTCATTTTACGATTGCAGTTTTTTCGCTATTCACATTACATACTCTTTAGTCTCGTTCTTAGTATAATTTACATTAGACATGAAGTGGAATAAAATATACCTAATTCCTTTTTAAGTAGTTAATAATAGGAGTGCATCAATTATTTGAATGAAATGGCGTTTCTTTTCATTTGTAAAATGAGAGTGTCTTACTTACATTTAGTGTTTTGTTTCAACTATTCATAAAGTCATAATGGAACATCACCTTATGTTTAACTAAAGAAATTCTTTGGAGCTTATCATACAAATATTTTTATAAAAGTTTCTAAAAAACCATTCTACCTTTTTTACTGTAATGCTGATAGTTTTTCGCATATTTACAATAAGCGGTACTTTCCAATATCTATAGAGTACTGTCTCTATGATATATTCACTTTCTTATAAAAAAAGCCGACAGGGTGTGACAAATATCGAAACTACGGTTTATGTGTTTTAAATTTTATTAAATAAGTTCTTAAGCATTATTTGGTCTTGTATCAACGTTATAAAGACAAGTCATGTAAAATTAAATTACCTTTGAAACCATTGCCTGCTAAGGCATTTTTTCACGTCAAATCACTCGTTGCATCAAAAGATTGTGTGGAACATAGTTAATTTATAATTTAACATATTAATATGGAAATTTTCCAGAAATATTTAATGAAAACCTAAAACCACCTGAAAGAATTCCGTACCTACCACCCAATTTCTCCCAAAAGCTAATTAGCCCCAGGAGAAATGAAAATAAGCTTAAATGCGAAATTCTAGGGACGCACGTCTTATCGTTTGACACACACGCACTCACACACACAAACACAAACAAACTCACACAAACACTGACGCACGCTTGCACGCACGCATCCGCACAAGCACTCACACACGCACATATCCACACACACACACACGCACGCATGCACAGACGCACGCACGCACGCACGCACGCATACACAGTCACAAACTAATTAATTTAGTTTAATTAATTACTACTTTTGTTTAATTACTTAAGTACACCATTAATAACATCTAACACTCTCTGACGTTATCACAAAAACCGTTCATGATTTACTACGTAAAAGCTTTACTGTTTCCTTCCCCCAAGATAGACTAATCATAGATGCTTACGTCACACCAGTAGCTTCTAGCGCTCACAGCGTGGTTTGTATAAAGTTGCATAACGCGTTACTGTAAGTGATTCTATTCTCGTCGTAAAGATTTTTTATTACATTTTGGTGCAAAGAAAAAATTATTTTCTCCTTTGTGGTGCACTTGCTACGCGTAACTAAAACAGTGCTTTTTAAAAAAGTTTCTTTTTAGTGTAATTCTTATATCTATTAAATTTTATAAAATTACATTCTTACTCACATACGTAATTCAAAAGTCAATACATTTCACCGTTTATTTAAGCATTCCAACTGTTATGATCGTTTTTTGGGCAATATACCTAATATTATAAAGGGTGCACATTAATTATACCACGAAGAATTAAAATAAAATCTTAAAATTGTATATATTTCAAAAACCGTTGCAGATAGGCAAAATTTGCTTATTACAAAAAATGTAGGTCTTTCAACTTTCTTTTGAATAATGTAATAATATTCAGGGTGTCGTATTTAAGATAATTTATATTTCTGATAATTTATCTGAAAGTACAAATATTTCAAAAACGGTTAAGTTTAGCTATACGACGTGTTTAATAGGAAGTGGTATTTTCTCATAGTAGAAACGAAATCCGTAGTAAAACTATACCGTACTATTTAAAATAAGAAAGATAGGTTATGTACCGCTGTTATGGCACGCTCTGTGTATGCGAAAATATTTTTAGGTGCTTGAATTCAAGCAAATTTTTTGTAAAACGTTTTTTCTACTGTGCACAGTGTAGCCGTAAATTCACACTGACGCACTAACGGGCATTCCTGCGTATAGGTATTATATATATATATATATATATATATATATATATATATATATATATATATATATATATATATATCGTGTGCATTAAAAAATTAAGTTATCCATGTTTGAAAAAAGTTATTTTCGGAGCGATAGAAATGACTTAATTCTGAAAGCAAGAAGTTGCAACAACTTTTAAAAGGCTGTTTCTCGGAGAAGTCTTCGTTCAGGATACCGTACCGCATAAATCCTTGACGCCAATAACGCATTTCTTTGGCATTCACGGAGAATGGAAGTCATGTCGATCAACCCTGCGTCGGACAACAACATTTTAATGGAAATGTCTTGTAGGAGCACTTAAACCGATACACAAGACATCAAAGCACAGCAGAAGCTCGAGAAACTGACGTTCCTTGTCAGTTGTGTAAAACAATTGACAAACGTTTTCCAAAGCACCGCGGCAATGCGCAATAAAAACTGAAATTAAATAAAAATGTGAATATCTCGAAAACTATCACTCCAAAATATCGATAATGTACATCAATGGAAAGGAAATTTAATTTCCTATCAGCTGATGTAAGAAAATATGGGTGGTTCCATTTAAAAAAATCAAGTTATCCATGTTTGAAAAAAATTATCTTCGGAGCGATAGAAATGATTGAATTCTAAAAGCAAGATTTTTGGCAATGAATGAGAATGATGTGGTACCCTTTTCGGAAAGAAAAATCGAAAGCCACATCTCTCTACCGGTATCCGTCTTCGAGATATTGAAAGTTTTCGGAGGCACTGCAAACGTCATTTTTCTACAAAATAGTATGGTTATTAAAGTGACCTTTAAATTCAACGAGGAATTCAAAAATTTAATAATATATAGGTTGTTCTATTTAAAATAACGAAGTTGGCGTGAGTTTCCGGTATAACCGGAAGTCCGCCATTTCTGAAAATAATTTTAAAACGTGCAGTTTATGACTGCTATACTCCGGAGTTCGATAACTCCGTTACCTTGAGAGTTAAGCAAAAAACTTTAAATAAAAGTTATTCATAAAGTCAAGCTATACATTTTAAAATTATTTAATAATATACAGGATATTTCATAAAGCCACAGCATATCAAATTTATGTTTTTTTTAATGAAACACCTTGTATATTATGTCAAATTCCAATTAGGCTCATTTCTCCTATTCCAATGATAAAGATTCTACAGGGTATTTTTAAATATATGGCCATTTTTATGTGAAAATCTAATGAAATCTTCACCCTATATTATTTAAAATAAACAATTGAGGGCTAATATTTCATGGGCAAAATAATTTCGCGATAGTCTGGTTTTGTTAAAACTTCTTTTTTGTGATAACTTTTATTTTTTGTACAGGGTAATCCAAAACTCACACCCATGGTTATCTCGGCTATTTTAAATGGAACATCCTCTATTTTATATCATCTCTGAAAAGTACTTCAGAAATACTTTTACTCTTCTTAAGCATTCCCTATGCCTAAATCTTTTATTTTATTTTATTTAGATTTGCAAAAATAAAAGCGACATTTTCGGCATAACTTAAAATTTTTATTTGAAAATACTGTAAGTTTAAGCAGCTCTGTAGCAATACTATTATCGTCAGGTGAAAAAGACGTACATCAAGTATAAACTATTGCAAATAAAACCACAAATTGTTTAACAAAACTAGGTATAACAGTGACTAAGAGTAATAAATGAAACGAAATTCTAAAAAATGAGTAACAAAATGATATTTAGGTAACAAAGTTTTGATTTGGACATTAAAACATTGTAGATTGAGCAAAATATATACCTGCACTTTACGGAAATACTGTGTGACCGACAATCGTTTTGTTGACCACATACACGTCATCAGGAGGGTGAACCTAAACTTTTAACTAGTATTTCATCAGTCTACGATCGTTTTATTGACACCACATCGTCATCAGGAGGTTTAACTTAAATCAGTTTAATCATAGTGACGAAATACGGTGTATCGATGAAGTGGTCTTTATATTAACTATTTCAAGTGGCCCCCCCATTACATATAAACAATATTGTAGCCGATCTTGAAATTCTCTACTTACATTTCTAGCCAATGTCCTCTTAAGTAGTTAGAGGTAATTTATATACTTCATTTTTCACATACCCCCACTGAAAAAAATTTACTTTTGTTAGAACAGGCGATTTTGCAGGCCACGGAATTGGCCCTCCTCTACCTATCCATCGTCCTGGAAACTCATCGTGTAGTTTAACGTGATTCAGCGCGTTATTATTTATGGAGACCCCATCACGTAAGTACCACATGCACTGGCGTATACGCAGGGGAACGTTTTCAAAAAGTACAGGAAACTGATTTTCCAGAAAATCTAAATAAACTTCACCGTTTACCGTTTCCTCGAAAAAATATGTCCATTCACAAAATCGCCAAGAATACCACCCCAAACGTTTAAAGAACATCTTGTTTGTGAAGTAATAACTATTACATGAGGATTCTCTCCTCGAATAGTACAGAACCAAAAAATCCTCTTTGATTGCGAATTTTTCTTTGAGCCCAATTACAAAGTTTATTCATCGTCGAAAATCGTTATCCAATAATTCCTGGTGAAGTTGAACATGATATGGGTGCATCTTGTTTTTAGATAGTATTTGTTGTACACTTCCATAACTTATTTCTTGTTCCCTGGAAATTTCTCTTATACTTTCATTGGGATCATCTGTAACTGCCAACAATACATTTAGTTCATTTTCCTCGGTAACAATGGTTTTTGTTTTTTCTTCCTTTTCATATACCTGTACGACTAATCAATCCATCACTTCTTCGAAATTCCTTTTTTCAGGTAATCGGCACTCTGCAAATTTCTCTTGATAAACCCTTACTGCTCGCAAGCAATTTTTGTGACATTCACCTAATATCCAGATCATATCCACTAAGTCCTCATTAGAAAAATTCATGATGAACTCAAAATTTGTACGTAAATAACAAACAAATTAACCGAGTAATACTGAAATATTAATTTTGCAAGCTCGGTAGACAAATAATACCACCCTCGGTCAAATAATACTTTACAGTCATGTAAACTGTAAAAAACTTGCAGTTACAAAAATGTCGCTTTTATTTTTAAAAATCTATATAACTTAATAACTGTAAGATTTAGGTATAGGGAATGCTTAAGAGGAGTAAAAGTATTTCTTAGGCTCTTTTCAGAGATGACATAAAATAGAGGGTGTTCCACTTAAAATAACGGAGATAATCATGCGTGTGGGTTTTGGATCACTCTGTACCAAAGATGAAAGTTATCACAAAAGTGATGTTTTAACAAAACCAGACTATCACGAAATTATTTTGCCCATGAGAGATTAGCCATCAATTGTTTATTTTAAATAATATAGGGTGACGATTTCATTACGATTTTCACATAAAACTGGCCATATCTTTAACAGTGCCCTGTACAACTAAGTAAAAGCCTTTATCATTGGAATAGGAAAAATGAGCCTAATTGACATTTGACATAATATACAGGGTGTTCCACTAAAAAAACATGAATTTGATATGCTGTGACTTTAAGAAATGCCCTGTAGTTTTATTTAAAACTCTTTTTCGTTGCTCTTAAGGTAACGGAGTTATCGAACTCCGGAGTGGTTGATCACCCTGTATATAAAGGTAATGTGCAGGCAACATACAGCCCAGTGGTATGGCGGGGGTGTTTTTACTTAACGCTCCAAGGTCACTCGGCAACTTCATAACGTCAAAATCGGGAAAAAAGGCGCCACCTGTTTACAGTGGGAAAACTTCATGCACTAGATCTTACTAATGACTTAACGCGAAACCAAAATGTTCACTCAAAATAAAACTCTCTTCAACCAAGATTCTACTCGAAAAGTTCTACGCAAAGTTCACCTAAACTACAGTAAAATCCTGAGCTTCATGTAAAATCCGCCAAATGGCGATAATAAAACTCAAATATTTCTTTACAATTCGATAAACTTCAACGTAAACTTATTGACTCAACTAACCAAAAACACCTGATCGATAGTGGAATTAATTATTCCATTTAAACTGAAAATACGTCACAACGAAATAAACGGAGCGCGATCGAATACTATAAAGTTTCTATCCTATCGAATCCTTTAATTTACTAAACGTCGGAATAGGCGCTCGTAATACCTAAACGGAAAAACTACACAGTTACGTACCCAAACAAATAAATCAAACATGCTTACCTTTTTCGCCAACCACGTAAAACGGTGAACTCACACTCAGTGCGTCGATTCCTGTAATCCTACAAAACAATTTGGGGAAAGTCATAAAACAAATACTTGCTTGCAAATTATCCAGCGAATCGATTATTGATCTAATTTACTTTATAATTACGTGACGTTATAATTCAAAACGTCTTTCAAATGAACTTGCTACCAAAATCGAAATAGCAAATACTCTAATAGGAATTCTCATTTATCATTACGTTAAAGCTTTTGTCAAATGATAAAACAATTAAAAATTTGCCAAAGTAAAATTGTGTAAATCAACAATTTCTGCAAAACAACTAAATTGAACATAAACCTACACTTTTAAATTTAAATTAGGATTACAAAAGTATTTACACGTAATGGAATAATACTCAATTTATACACACTACACACATACTAAAATAAAAAAATAAGAGTTAACAATCAGCGTATTGCCCAAACACATGAAATATAACTTTATTACGTAAAATTTCTAATATAGCTGACTTGGAATGAGCCCTGCAATCTAAGATAACCCGAATTTAACTACTTAAATTTTCATCCGAAGAATAAAGATAATCACTAATATCTGCATTTAATTAATTTTGTAGTATGTAATTTTGGTATATCCTAACCAGGACAAAACAAACAATACATAACGTGGTTCATATGCGGGTGAATACACTCCGTAAAATGAACTAAAACGTCCGACTGATCATTAAACAATGTGATGAGAGAAGTACATTCATCCGTCTAAATAATACAAATAAACACTTTATAGAAAATCCATCAATGTAAACTCAGAAAAAACAATAACCTTCAATAGCGTAACAAGATGGTCAAGCGAATCTTTCCTCTTCGTTCTCACAACATTAGCTGTAATCAACCTTTTCGGCATTTAAACCATCTAAACCAATACCGTCCTAATTTCCTCAATTTCCTGAATCATATTAACACAAACTTCATTAATGGTAGATCTTTAAACCAGAAAATCATACGCTACGATCACTTCATCTGGTCAACGTTAATATACAAATATTACTTTCATCTTTAGTTCTACATACATAAAGACAAAATTTACATCGATTGGGGCTTGTGTCTCGATAACTCAGTTGGTTAGATCGTTACTCTCGCAAAGTACATGTCGTAGGTTCAAATTCTACTCGAGGTAAACTTTTTGTTTATGTATTTAATAAAATTAACAATAATTTTTCATTATCAAAACAAAAGTTGTATTTACACAAAACTTCTTACGCGGTCTGTTTACATCAAAATTTGTCTTCATTATAGGTCAGCAGTGTACGCGAATCTAACGTATAACGGAACATTACAATTAATTCGTAAGAAATGCGATAATCCATCCAAAGGAATTAAGGATCAGCACTAGCAATAAACACCAAATCCTATTCTATGAACTCGATAATGTCAATCACTGACACCGATATACGATAAAAAATTATGGGGGGTGTGTGAATCTTCATTAATATCCCCAATAAAGGGGTATCAAAAATGCTCTACAGTTCGATAACTCCCGGTATGGAGCCCCTGCTCAAACAAACGAAACTTCGCTCCACACTTGTCTCTTCTTTTACATTCCGGCCAAGTCTGATCAATCATGGTTTCAGTTTCAACCATCCCCAATTTCATCTCCATTACAACTCAATTAGCCAATTACACAACCTCATTACTTTAAATTACCATACGCACTTGTAAATAATAGGGTGGTGTATGGTAATCGTATAAAATGTAAAAAGTGTTTTAATAATATTATAAAGAAATAAGTTTGAAAATTCTCCAAAACACAAATCGTTAAACTAACAGGAGATACAAACCACTCATCAAAAATAATGCCTTTGACTCAGTCGGAAGATTCAAGTGGGCCGATTCTAATCTTTTGATTTGCTTAATTACCACAATTTCTGCTGTGTTATTTTCACTTAACATAAATAATAAAAATGCAATGTAATACTAATAAAAATGATCTCGGACGCCAAGTTATTTTTTAATAATGCTCGGGATAACTAAACCGAGGTTTACACTAAAAATTTTATCAAATTGTAAAAAATAAAGAAATATACAGACTATGTTTATTAACATGTAAAATTTAGGGTTATATAAGATATATCTTAAAACTAGCCTTAAATTACTAAAAAATCATTACATAAATACCTGTTTGTAAAATTTTTGTACACAAATTTTTTAATAACCTCTGGTATCTAAATGATTACGGAAATTTCAACTGAGGTGATGTTATCTTTGCCACAATATTGCGCAATATCTTGAAATAATACTTTACGTTGTAACCCACACCCAAAAATAGAATTTTCCTTCTTAAAAATTTATCTTCTTGAAATTGAATAAACCAATATTTATTGCATTTCTTGAAATTTTCAATGCAAAAATTGCAGTCGTAAAATTAAATGCGTACTTAAATCGTAATAAAAGTGTAAATCAAAGTAAAAATAAAAGAAAATAAAAGTGACTGAAAAGAGCAAATGTTTTAATTTTTTTGTATAACGAGTTAAATTATCTTACCATCAAATTAATGGCACTTTCACTAAATTTAAGGGAAAACCCAAAAACGCTTTCTGCATCTCACAGCGTACCACAAGAAGTAAAAAAATAGACGCTTTGAAATTAGAGGATGATGAAGGTGTGCACGAAAAATTTGCGCAAAGAATTAAGTCAATGATGACGCGTTGCGCGAACGTATTGAGAAAAAAAAGTAATTTAAAGTGGGAATATAAACCTTTAAGAAGTATGCACTATAAACCCCTAAAAAGATATGCAAATTAAGTTGCCTACCACATACCTATATTTCAATAATTAAAATTTTTCTTATATTTACAACAGAACGAATGAAAGAACTAAATTACGGTCTATTTTAATACAACTCAAAATGGGTTGTTACACACTTAAAACGAAAAGCATTTAGGAAATGAGTCGGAAAAGAATTACGCCGTATCAACCGTCCACTATCGAGACCAAGATCACTGTAACATGATTTATTTTTGACAACTAAATACCTTCAAAAATGAGCCTCAAAATATCGTGTATGGAATCCAAACCCTTTGTCTGTAGACTAAGTTTGTCTAACTTTTCCGCCACCTACCGTCGCCGTATGCTTTTAACACTGTCACGTCATATTTCTGTAAATAATTTCATTACAAAGTAACCAGTTTTCAATGACGTAGTTCTTATTTCCAATAACCACAATTAATGATTTAACACCAGCAACGTAACCAATCTTTACAAAAAAAACTAATCTAAAACCTCTTTCACTGAAACGCAAATATTATGCGTGGGAATGAATAGTGACTTTACAATAGACTTCAATTTATTAAAGGTAATGAAACCGAAAAAAAATACATATCCGACTCTCACAGAATTGGAATTTTCAATTTTAATTTGTAATAACAATCCAACAACATAAAAATTTGTAATCAAATTAGAGCTCCCAAAATTCATATTCGAAAAGGTTCAATTTGTAACAAAGTATACTACATTCCTGATGTTAGATACTAACGAAGATCCTAAAGTTCGGTAAAACTACCAACATTCTGTAAATTCTGAACAAACGTAACACGTTACAATTACAATCCAATTATCCTTTTTTGTATGCATTGCACTTCTTGTATGTCCGTACCACTTCAATTTTTTTTTCGATGAATTTAATTATATCGGATTCAACTTTCATTGTTTCGTATCACTTCATTTATTTCTTATCCTATCCATTCTTGTAACCCCACAGCATTTTCTCCAAAACTCCATATCCACTGCTCGTATCTTATTTTTATATTTCGTACTTGTTACCCAAATGTCCGCCCCGTATGTCATAATACTTCTGAAAAATTAATAATAATAATAATAATTAAATCTAAAATTATAATTATTTGAAAAAAGTTTCATAATAAGAAAGGTATAGCATAAAACATAAAGAAATAAAACCACTTACCCATAGAAGTTATTATAATTAATTTTGATTGGTAATGGTATACCAACAGAATGAAAATAATATAATGCTCTAATCAGATTATCAATTAAGGTAATTAACAGATTAAGAGGTCAAGACTGTGTTATTATCAATCACGGATACTATACTTTCGAAAAATAACTATGTTGCTAGATGGTTTCGTTACCAACGAAAAGTTCAAAGGAGTAACGTTTATTACTCAGAATAGCTTTCGTATTGAAATATTTTTAGAAAATTAGTAACTAAAATATGTTGAAAATAACAAAAAAAGTAGCAGCACAAGAAAGTACTCAGAATGTTTTTCGCTGTAAATACATAATAATCTTTGGGATTAAGAAAATAATTTATCCAAGACAAGCAATATAAGTAATAAAATCAAATTAGTCATTAAACAGACCATGGTGCATAAATTGAACCATAAAAGTCATCATTGACATTATTCAGGCAATTTTGAGCTGCTAAAACAGTCTGCAATACCAGAATAGTAGTAGTGCTTATAAAATTCACAATCATGAAACACAAAGGTCAATTTACTATTTGATGTATGTAAATTTATAGGAAAACACATTTTCAAGATCTTGCATATAATACAAAGTTGCATGAAATGACAGATAGGGTTATCATTTAGTTACAGGTAGTATATAAACTAGCATAAGGAAATAAAATTTTGGAGTTATCACCACCAAAAATGTTGTATGTAAGAGTGGATTGTCTCACTACGGAGCCATTCTGTCCCCATCTAAGTGGTAAAGTTTAAGGTTTTGCATCATGTCTTCAAATAATGGTAAGTACTTATTTATGCTTAAATTATTTTTTGATACTTTAAAAAAATTTTCATATTTATGTCTTATTTATTGCATTAATTTCTGTCTTGGACTTAGAAACAATTTATGTTTTTCTTATATTTTTGCTTTAATTTCTTTTTTGGAAAAATTTTCTCTTTTGTATTTGCACTAAGAATATTATTTGGTTTTTAGATTCAGTAAACCAAATTCCGCTGGTAACACCATTCAAAATGACCCTTTATCTGCGAACAGAGCATAATGAATAATGAACATTTTGGATACCAAGAAATCAGAATTTTAACATAAAGATTCTGGTGAGGGTTTGCCATGAGTAATAATAGTAATGACTTTGTAGGCTGGTCGCTGGTGCAATTCCTATATTTAGAGGTAAACGTGTTAAATTTTCTCCCACCATAGTATCTTCCCATACGAATGAACTAGCCCAAATTGCGCATAACCATGCCATGGTTAATGTGAAGAATGGAGGTAACTGTTCCTTTGTATGGGATATTATGTCGCAGTAGCGTCACTGAAGGGGCTACCACAGCGCGCGACATCTTACCCTGATTTGACAACGCTATTCAATTAGGATGGTATAGAATTTCCAGTTAAGCTGTCTAACATCTCAACTTTCGAGTCCAACAGCAATATGTCCATCAATGTTTATGGACTGGAGGATGGGTATCGTGATGGTGCGCGTGTTACGGAAGTAGTGGGTCCTCTGTACTATACGAGTGTTAAACAGTACATGTTAATTTATTATTACTAGTCAGTTACCAAACGAAAAATCAACATTATGTCTGGATAAAAAAAATGTCTCGTTTACTTAGCAACAAAATAACCAAACGGGATGGGGTTAAATATTTTGGTGATTCATGTCTTTATTATTTTAGAATTCAGAAACAGAGCTCGCCACGTAAAGCATGACTGTAACTTCGTGTACACTAAATTACCTGGTTTGAAACCAAAAAGAGACAGAACGGGGGACTTCTATGCGGAAAATATACTTGCATTTCGGAACTATCAGAAGTAGATGTCCTTACCATTCGTGACATATGCTGATTTTCAAGCTTTATTGGTACTGAACTCGATCCCAAACAACCGTTTACCATAAAAACTTGTGAACATGATCCACATTTTTCCTGTTAGTGTATTTAGCCCGGTAAAAACGATGCTTGAACGAAATTACAAATATATAGGGGGATAAATGCCGCGGAGGATTTTATTAGACGAATAGAAAGCGACGTGAAATGGAAATATATATATATATATATATATATATATATATATATATATATATATATATATATATATATATATATATATATATATATATTATATTGAACATTTAAAATTGTTGTTCCAATGTTACCACTAACTGATGACCAAAAGGAAATATTTGAAAAAAGTTGAAATTGCTATATATGTGACAAACCTTTTTCGGATGATCTTACAAATCCTTAAGTCGAGATCACTGTCACGTGACTGGTAAACACCGTGTTGCTGCACATTCGATTTGTAATTTAAACTATCAATTACCTTCATTTATTCCAGTTTCTGTTCCATAATTTGAGTGGTTACGACGTCCATAGTTTTCTATTCTTTGTTTTAACGTGCAGTCTACTATACAGTGAACTACGTTTCTGGATTCATTATGGTAGCTTTTACTTAGTGAGTTATCATCTGATGAATAGAATTCGGTAAATGTCGTTCTATTTCGTGTACAAATTGTTCCAATTCTTTAAGGTCTTCTATTAATCGTTTCATGCAACAAATACGCTCTACACCGTCTTCATGAGATTGAAAGTATTTCTTACAAAGACACATTCCTCCACCATACTTGTACACCGGATTGTCTAAATACTCATTACTAAATGGACCACTTCCATATACTGTTTCATGTTCAGCATCTAATTCTAATGATTGAAATTAACATTAATCTTTGCACTGCACTAATGCAATTTTCAGCATTAGGCCACGTCTCTCCACTATAACACATCCACATATTGACTAACCCTTATTCCTATTATTCCTACTCTCTACATACCCGTTACCACACTTTTTCTACTTTACAGCTTCGACAACTTCTGCACCAATATTTAATTTCTCCTTGGCAAATTCTACAATTTCTACAACACATGCTACATTAATATCATATATATCTTGCAATGGAGCTATTAAGTTCTATATGTCAACATCAGGCTTTTCTGTGATTATTATTTTATTGTAAAATGCAGGAAATTCCACAGTAGGTAGTAGATCCAGTCTGTAACTTATTATTTTCAAATGTCCCGATAACTTCTCTTAGACTCCCATCCTAAGTGTGTTTACGATTATTCACAATTATAGACGCGAATAATTTTCTTCTTGTTAATAGTTTCATGTGACAGTTTTTGAACCCATCTTCATTAGTTTGGATGGTCCTTCAGGTGAGTATAAATAATTTGTAATTACTCCTTGATTGTCCATAAGTATGTACCATTCTGGCACATCAAACAATACACCATTTCCCTTTGATCCACTAAGTATCATGATTGAATTGGGGTGACAGTCCGACATCAACATATTTCGATTTACTTTTGTTTAGAAAATATTGTACATTATTAATTATTGCAAAAGGTCACGACATTCACTTGAATTTATAACTCACGATCTTAGACTTTTTTTCTACAGCTTGACGTAATGTTTTCCATTATGCGCGGCACTAGCTTCATATATACTCCATATCTATTTATATCTCACCTACCGCCTTTATTTTTCATTCAAGGTTAATAACGTGACCTCGACTAACACCGCTTCGAGGCTTTCTCTAATCACACACATCAAGGTCACCTTCTGTTCCACTTCAGTACAAACGAGATCGTCAACAAGGTCGTCTATCTGTATGTCTGTACAAAGTCATACATACTTTAAAACGAGGGATAACTACATGCATAAACCAACGTTCCAACAGTGTCCGTATGTCGAACACGCCATTACAAGACGATTAGGAGTCTAGTAAGTGCTACCAACTATCGTCCGTGTTTAATCTACTTTTTGTAATGTATATATTGTGTATAGTAAATTATTTCATGTTAAAAGATTAAGTTCTATTATGGTGAGAACATGTGTGGCGTGTCACAAAACTTTTACTATCCTAAGTACCACAGTTGCTTCAATAAACGTATTAGAGTATCGAACATGGTCCAGTTACTTGCACCACGTCCATGCAGATGTAATGAAACAGAAGTGGAAATGACCTTTGCATTTCTGCTAAATCAAAATATTTTACGCCTAAAGCAAACCATATATCTGAATAGATACATGCAATAAATCACCTGTACATACTGTTCATAAAGCAAACAAATACATTAACACATCATTTTTGTTGATTTTTCTATTGTTTTTGGTGTGAGCGTTAAAATCTGGGCGTGGTAGACAATTATAATTCCTTTATATGCCCTTGAGACGTTTGTAATTATGTTGATGTATAAACGTTTATGTTGTATAACCTTTTATTGTGTAACCTGTGTACAGGGTGTCCCAAATTGGATAGTTTTGCAAGGTATCTCGAAAACTAGAAGAGTTAGAAAAAAGTAGTTAAGATGTCATGACTTATTTTTTGATTAAACTAACCATGGTTCAATCAGATCTTCAGTGGGTTGTTGCATTTTCAAGCTACAGGGCGATTTTCGAAAATTGCCAAAACTGTCTCTTCAAATATCTTTTTATTTTAACAAATATCAAAAATGTAGAGGACTTTTGATAGACAAACCAAAGAGACTCCAGTGCAGTGCACTATATTTTTAAAGGGTCCAGGTAAGTAGATATGACATAAACTTATGTTTTTTTAATGGGACACCCTGTATATTTTGGGTCAGTTCGTTTCCATTTTTAATCCTCTTTCACCTAATATAACATATGACATATATATTTCTTATAGTTTATGCTACAGGGTAAATTATGTGTTGCATATATCAATAAAGTCGTTTATAAATAGAACACTCTGTAAGTTTTATTATAATGTTGTTTATAATTTATTTTAGTTAGTTAACAAAATATTAATGAATGGTATTTTTGCTGTACGGTGGTCCAAAAAATTGAAATGTATTATTTTATCACACAATTCATAATAAATAATAATAATAATTAAGTACATATTTAATTGCTTTTATTTATAATTTTTAAGTTAATAATGTTAGTTGCATAGGTCCATGTAATCATTTAATTATAATTATTGTTTTTGTTGAATCCCTAATATACGCATTCAATAACTAACCTAAAATAAGTATATTTAGGGTCTGCCATAAATAAATGTAATGCTATCAAGTAGCCCTGGATACTGTCACCATCAAATCTTAACAAAGATGACAAATGAATAATTTTTAAGTGGCAAAATTTAATAATCGCAATAAGTCGCTATCTATAACATTAAATATGAGTTTTGAGAATTATGAAAAATACGACATGTTTGTAGCCTACATCGAGAGCGGAAAAAACGCAAATGCTACGTCTGAATTGTATTTCCAAAGATACCCTGAAAGAAGACAGCCGGAAGTAAGAACTTTTAAAAGGTTTAATGATAATCTACGAGAACATGGATGTTTCAATAAACCTCGGTATAATTATAACAGAAACAACGAAGAGAAAGAGATAAATACTTTGGGGTACGGACATGCTAAACATAAGACGTCTTTAAGGAAATTGAAAATGATATAGGTGTTGCAAGAACTACGGCACGAAGGATTTTAAAAAAGCATAAGTTTAAACCTTATCGGACATCTGCCCGACAATTATTGCGTCCAACCGATAACCAACGAAGAATTCAGTTCGCTGAGTGGTATATTGGTAAATGCAACGTAAATCCCACTTTTTATTCCAACATAATATGGAGTGATGAAGCCCGCATTACTAGTGCGGGAATATTTAATAGACATAACGAATTATATTGGAACGATATAAATCCCCATTTAGTGCGGTGTATATGGAGGGAAGGAAGATTTGGGTTTAATGTTAGTTGTTTTCTTAACCACAACAAACTGGTATATTGTATATTTGAAGACACACTTACGGCTGTTGGGTATGTGGATATTTTGGGCACAAATTTAACTGAAATACTTGAGGACGAGGTGTTAGCTGAGAGGGACACGTTCTGGTTTCAACAAGATGGAGCTCCTAGCCACAATTCTTTAATTGTAAGAGATTATTTAAATGAGAAATTTCCTAATCAATAGATTGGAACCAATGGACCGGCAAGGTGGCCTTCACGTTCGCCAGAGGTTAACCCTCGTGATGTGGGGATTTTAAAAATAAAATTCATAAGAATGATTTTAATAACAAAGAAGATTTACTACATTGTGTTCAAGAGGCATTTAGAAAAATAAAACCTATTCAAATACTGAATACCGTAAGATCTGTACGTATAAGATGCCAACTGATCATCCGAGAAAATGGAGGACATTTTGAACATTTATTGTAGTTTTTATGTTTGGGCAAGGAAATTTAATTTTTATTTTTGTTTTTATTTTGCAATTGTTGTGTTATTTTTAATGTATTTGTAAGTCTTTGTTTAACCGAGATCATATATTTCCTTATTTACTTCAAAATTGTTACTAACTTCCTTTATGTTTATTATTTTAACATATACCTACCTATCTTTGAGAGATAAAATCATACAGTTATTCATATTACATTTATTTACTATATAAAATAAATTATAAACAACATTATAATAAAACTTACAGAGTGTTCTACTTATAAACGACATTTTGATATATGCGACACATAATTTACCCTGTAGCATAAACTATAAAAATATATCTGTCATATGTTATAATAGGTGAAAGAGGATTAAAATGGAAACGAACTGACCTAAAATATACAGGGTTGTAACACTGCCCTACTAAGTAAATGATTATTATTGACGCGCCTTTCTGGTTTGGTAACCCAACGCGGTTTTATTTTGCCTCGGTTTTGCTCAATCGTGTTTATATTTTAATTTATAAACGGGGTGTGGTTCGTCTTACTGGATAGGCTTAACACTGTCACCTTAAATAAATACCTTAAAGCGTTTTTAAAACGTATATTAAATAAATTTAACAATAAAACAAACTGTTATTAATAACAACTCTAAATGTATTTTTATTTCTTGGTCCCGGCGGCTCCTCACACTTGTTCTCCTGGTTGGCGGCTGTTTATTGAGTGCGTCGTCGTTTCTATGAACAGAGATATTATTTTAATCTATTCCTTACCTAAGAGGTAAAATTTAGGTTACGGTCCTGTATTTACAGAAGCTGGTACCGTTGCTTTAAGTAGTTTTGTTCATCGGCGCCAGTGTAACGACCTCGGACGGAGAAAATCGATATCGTTCTCGGTCTATACGCATGGCATAACTATCTACTCTTCAGTAACGCTGGAGCGCTGAAGCGAGTATGTCGGACTCCCGGCCAATAATACACGCGAAATGCGCGTATGCAAATGCGAGATCTCGGTACTGTCTTTCTTTAATTATAACCGGTTGGATTAGACAATTAGATTATTTATCTAACGGAATTAATTACGGATTTCTATACTAAGTCTAATTATCTACATTCAATCACGTAAACAAAATACTTGGTATTACAAATACTCTAAAATGACTTTAATAGGTTTACGTAAATATAGAATAATCTACGTACTATCTAATTTATTTACAATCGATATCGCCCTAGGTGTTTGCGAGGGTTATATTGACTACCAATTTATACAACCGATTTCGGGGGTACTCTCCTGCGATCAAAGACACCGTGTACGGTTATTGTGTTTGTCTGTATGTATTGTATGTATGAGTTTCGAGCGGGATCTTAGTAATGCCCAGAAGACTCAGGCGATGGCCTGTCTTAACCGGATGGACTAAGAGAAAGGTCGTAGGTCTTTACAGCCCTGTAACAACCCTTCACCCTCAATTAGTTGCAAGTTACGTCGGGGGTTACCCCTGCGTGACTCTAGGTGTTAGTGTGCTTGGTATTTGCGAGTTACGTCGGGATCTACCCTGCGTGACTCTAGGTGTTAGTGTACTTTGTATAACTCCTGGAGGCTCAGCCCGGAGTTATTTACGATCTGTAGTGTTTGATTGTAACTTGTCAGATTTTATAACTTTACAACTTACGTGTCTATCAATGGCAGTACAGGATTAAGCTTTAGGTTGCCCGGTGCGAGGTGGTGC
This sequence comes from Vesta saturnalis, assembly GCA_036346205.1. NCBI lineage: Eukaryota > Metazoa > Arthropoda > Insecta > Coleoptera > Lampyridae > Vesta > Vesta saturnalis. The sequence goes on along the minus strand of JARFJB010001851.1, from coordinate 8,427,906 downwards.
GCGTTATCACACGGTCGCGATGGACTCTTCGACGGTGAATAGCAGGTCGGTGCTTCACAAAGCAAACAGTACAGTGGCGGCTGGTGGATATCGGCTTGACTGGAATCTACTTCGATTCATCGATTTCTCGATTTCTAGATCCATCATCGCGTGCGTCGCGGGTTTATAAAGGTGCATCTGTGGGCAGCTTCGCGGCTACCGTGCGGGGATGCCGTTATGCGACTGGTTGTAATCGTTCTGACGTGCAAAACTTACGGGTTTTTAGAAATACACGTCAGCGGTGATGAATAAATTATTCGTTGTGCAATATCGCGTAAACTTTTGAAATCTTAAATATAGGATGGTCCGCAAATAATTTATTCTAAAAAGCATACGTAAAGGACGCTGGTTCTTTACAGGGTGTCCCATTAAAAAACATAAGTTTATGTCATATCTACTTACCTGGACCCTTTAAATATAGTGCACTGCACTGGACTCTCTTTTGGTTTGTCTATCAAAAGTTCCTCTACATTTTTGATATTTATTAAAATAAAAAGATATTTGAAGAGACAGTTTTGGCAATTTTCGAAAATCGCCTTGTAACTTGAAAATGCAACAACCCACTGAAGATCTGATTGAACCATGGTTAGTTTAATCAAAAATAAGTCATGACATCTTAACTACTTTTTTCTAACTCTTCTAGTTTTCGAGATACCTTGCAAAACTATCCAATTTGTGACACCCTGTACTGTGAGACTTTGTACGGCACAACCTTGAAAATTTTGGGGGGGGGGGCGGGCTATTGAATGTTTGTACTGTGAAACCTTTGGGGTATGTAACCTTCAAAATGTGAGGGGCGGGACTTAAGTGCTCGTCCACGTCGCTGATTGGTGTAAATTTATACTGCGGTACCCTCAAAATGTGGGGGGCGCAGTTGAAGTGTTCATCCACATTGCTGATTAGTGCAACTTTCAACGTTCAAATTGTGGGGGGAGCAGGGCTTCAGTGCTTATCCACGTTGCGGATTGGGATTGGTGGAACCTTCGGCCTTCAAAATGTGGGGGGAGGGCTCGTCCAAGTAGCTGTTGTGACCTTTGACCTCGACCTTGAAAATGTGGTAGTGGTGGTTATCGCGAAAATAATCTTATGTCAAGCTTCTGTGTCATTTTATAGTGCCATCTCCAAGTATGGTTCCAATAGCTTAACATTTGTCATTTTTGTATCAGTTTAATAAAGCGAAAGTGTGTGATTTCTAACACAGAAGCGGGATGAAATTTTTATGGAAATAAAACAATAGCCCGAAGCATATCCATCAGAGGATGGTAGCAGCGCAAAAAAAATAGCTCGTTCTATTTTCAAGTCAAATATAAATGCAATAAATTCAAATAGGGTAGGAACTTCATTCATGATGACCCAAGGTGTGGAAGACCTCTGGAAATCATCAAGCAAGTTGAAGAGTTGGTGTTTATTGAGCACTTAGTAAAAGTTTGGGTTATTGCTAGAAAAATAACAATATCAGAAACGAATGTTTTCTAAATTCTTCATGAAGATTTTGGAATGAGTAAAGTGTCGGCACGATGGATCCCAAGCTGCTCAGTCCATAACAAAAACTGTGTAGGAGAATTTGATTGCTTTACCCCAAGATGAAGACTTCTTCTATAGAAATGTAACTGTGGATGAGATGTGGATACACCACTGGGACCCTCTCACGAAACGATAGTCCATACAATGGATTCACAAGGGTTCTCTACCACCCAAGAAGGCGAAGACGCAATTTTCTGGAGGAAAAGTGATGTTCATAGTAGTAGTAAAGAGGCACCATCCCCACCACTTTTTTTACGTCACTAACCCCGCCCCCTTTCACTTTTTTATATGCCCACGTGGGGGACCGCATTTTCCACCCTTATTTTTACTCGCTTACGTGTAGGACGCATTTTTTCACCCTTATTTTTTACATATCCACGTGTGAGACCGTATTTTCAACCCTTTCTTCTCGAAGACCCTTTTCAACCCTAATTATTTTTACTCGCTTACGTATAGGGCGTGTATTTTTGCACATGCTCACGTGAGGGGTTGGTCTTGGTGCTGGGGGCTGGACCTGGACCTAGGTCCTGGACTTGGAGTTGGTCTTAGGGTTATTTTTGATTGTCATCTAATTAAGGTCCTTCTGACTATATTAATAGCAGTGCCCCTGGAGGTTAGGCAAATGCACACGCATACAATGTTGGAAATTGCATAATCAATAAGATATTATTATCGATCCTATTGTTTAAATGGTCATATGCTATTGGATGATCTTTTACCTATACGAGAAGACGTATTTCTAATAAGGAGGTTCTTGTACGACACGTGTAGGGCTTCGCAACTTGCTCTCAGGCCTTCGCCCCATGGCCGGAGATGGTGTGGGAACATAACCTTATAAGATAAGTGTAGAGCTTAGCCCCTATCGTGGCCCCCTTGATGCAATTGTATGTTGTTCTAACCTAATCTTACAGCTGTAGGCCTTCGCCCCGTCATAGAAAATTGTATTCTAATAAGGAGGTTCTTGTAAGGCAGGGCGTGTATCAGGTCTGCGCCCTGGCCCCTTTGAGTAAAAATTGATTTTAGCGCCATCTAGAGGCGTATAGGCTAATGAACATTTTCTATAATAGCAGCTGATAATGCACACCTCTCTCTTGCTCTATCTTGTTTCTTCCTTCCCCTCTCTCTTTCTCTCACACAGACACACACAAACAAATCAATTAATTAATCAATCTCAAACAAATCACTCTCGATTATCAGATAAAACTCAATCAATCAACCGAAATTATGTCTTACAGTTTGCGGAAACCAGATTACAGTTCAAACTGAATGCATTAAAGTCTAATTAAATATGACGTGAAATAATAAATAATTTCTACCCTAATGCAATGATGCTTTATGTATAGGCTGATTCTCTAGTCACCACCTATACATTCGGAACATCATATCTGATTTATTTGCATCTTTAATTACATACACACAAAACTGTTTCATTATACGTGAATTAACAATAACTACAACTTTAAAATACACGAAGGCGTACCTACTATTTTGTAGAACTGATCGTATGACGTTATCATATAAGCATAATAATACATTTTAAAAAATCTTTATCGGCATTTTTGTTAGCAATATCAGGTAAAAAAACATATATTAAAAATAATACGCTTACCTTTAGAAGTTTTTACTTCAACTGTACCATATGATGAACTGAATTTCTTATACAACGTGTCTTACTAAAATACGCTTTGTGAATGGCTGGATATAAACAGCCCATTACATACCTGTCATTAACTACTTAGAAAGTAATACAGAAAAACCGGAATACCGCTACTAGTATTTAACAAACATGTTGTACTTACAAAATGTTACATTCTAAACACTTACAAATATTTTAAAAATTTTGCTAACGCGGAAATTACTTTAAATAATTGAATCTTCAGGTTACATAAAACTATTGTATACTTAATTATGTTCACACACACACGCACACGCACGCACGCGCACGCGCACGCGCACGCGCACGACACGCACACGACACGCACACGCACGCACAGCACACGCACACGCACACGCACACGCACACGCACACACGCAGCACACGCACACGCACACGCACACGACACGCACACGCACACACACGCACACGCACACGCACACGCACACCACTCACACTCACCACACCCACCCACACCCAGATCCACACACACACCACACACCACACCCACACACACCTTCAAGCACGCACACGTACGCACACACGCACACGCGCGGGCACACACACATGTGATTCACGTTATATGGATTTTTATCAGTTGGGAATAATAGCAATATCAACTAAACGTTTTAAAAGATTTCTAATCTGAAATAAGAGTGACGTAATTTTATTTGAAATTTTATAGAGAGCGTTACAGTCATCAAAATTTGAGATGCATTCCTCTCATCGTCTTCACACTGATAATAATAGTTTACTAACAAACATAAAAAACGTCTAATACTACTAATGTTACATAATAATAATAAAAACTCATTAAACAGTGATTACACATTAAACACATTTAAAATATGTAGCATTTATACTACGTTTATTATTACATAGAGATGAGATTATTCTTAAATTTAATTAATTTCGATAGAACTCTGGAAATACTACAACCGTTCAAAATCTTACTTCTTCTCTTGATATCAAAAAAAGCTATACTAGTGATATGTATACATTAAGTAAGCATAATAGCGGATACAGCTACATTGCTAACGATTATTGATGTTTTTTGCATGAGATTTTTGAATGAGACAGTCTCGCAGGTATTTTTAAGAATACATCTTATGAGATCAAACAAGATTTTGAGATACAATCACCTCATCGTCTTCACCCTGAACGATTATATTGTAACAAACTATAAAAGTAGCTAATAACCCTAATAGCTTTATCAGACATTATTACATGGACACGAGGTTATCCTAAATTAACTGGTTTCACCACGGCTCTGGAAATGTTGCACACGCTTCAAATCTTTCAGCTCGTTCGCAGAAGTTGTACCGTATCCACTTCCTTCAATTTTTATCTGCATTCTATTTCGAGCCTGTAGTACGCTTTCTAATACATAAACAGAATCTTCAATACTGTGATACGTGTAGCAGAAAACACATTAGCTAGTTAGCTTTACCTCTATATTACTTTACATGCATGCCTGATCTTATCATAAATAAATACATCTGTCAAAAAGCTAATTAAACATAACTCTACGGCCTGGGTATAGCAAGCAACGTTTCCAATTATAGCTTTTAGTCAACACAATAGCGCCCTACAACTACATACAATCGACTAGCACTGCTTTAGCACGAGGATCAAACGAAAACACGCATGCACGTACGCACGTCACACACGTGTGCGTGTGCTGTGCGTGTGCGTGTGGTATGTGCGTGCGTGCGTGCGTGCGTGCGCGTGCGGTGTGCGTGCGCATGTGCGTGTGCGTGTGCGTGTACGTGTGCGTGTGCGTGTGCTGTGAGTGTGCGTGTGAGTGTGCGTGTGAGTGTGCGTGTGAGTGTGCGTGTGTGTGCGTGTGGTGTGCTGGTATGCGTGAGCGAGCGCGAGCGTGAGCGTGAGTGCGTGAGTGCTGAGTGCGTGACTGCGTGAGCGTGGAGCTGTGTGCGTGTGTGCGTGGTGCGTGTGTGCGTGTGTGCGTGGTGCTGTGTGCGTGTGTGCGTGTGTGCGTGTGTCGTGTCGCGTGTGCGCGTGTGCGTGTGTGCGTGTGCGTGTGTGCGTGTGTACGTGTGTGCTGTGTGCGTGTGTGCGTGTGCGTGTGTGCGCGTGCGCGTGTGCGCGTGTGCGTGTGTGCGCGTGGCGCGTGTGCGTCTGTGCGCGTGTGTGCGCGTGTGTCGCGTGTGTGCGCGTGGTGCGCGTGTGTGCGCGTGTGTGCGCTGTGTGCGCGTGTGCGCGTGTCTGCGCGTGTGTGCGCTGTGTGTGCGCGTGTGCGCGTGTGTGTGCGTGTGTGCGCGTGTGTGCGTGTGCGCGTGTGTCGCGTGTGTGCGCTGTGTGCGCTGTGTGCGCGTGCGTGCGTGTGTGGCGTGTGTCGCGTGGTCGCGTGTGTGCGTGTGCGCGTGTGCGTGTGTGTGTGCGTGTGCGGTTGCGTGTGGGCGTGTCGCGTGGCGCGTGGCGTCGTGCGTGCGTGCGTGCGTGAGTGCGTGAGTGCGTGTGCGTGAGTGCTGTGTGTAGTGCCTGAGTGCGTGAGCGTGAGTGCGTGTGTCGTTTGTGCGTGTGTGCGTGTGTGCGTGTGTCGTGTGGTGTGGTGTGTGCGTGTGTGCGTGTGTGCGTGTGTGCGTGTGTGTGTGTGCGTGCGTGCGTGTGTGCGTGTACGCGTGTGCGTGTGTGCGTGTGTGCGTGTGTGTGTGGTGTGTGTGTGGTGTGGTGTGCGTGTGTGTGTGTGCGTGTGTGCTGTGTGTGCGTGTGTGCGTGTGTGCGTGTGTGTGCGTGTGTGGTGTGTGTGTGTGTGTGTGTGTGTGTGTGTGTGTGTGTGTGTGTGTGTGTGTGTGTGTGTGTGGTGTGTGTGTGTGTGTGTGTGTGTGTGTGTGTGTGTGTGTGTGTGTGGTGTGTGTGGTGTGTGTGTGTGTGTGTGGTGGTGTGTGGCGTGCTGTGTGTGTGCGTGCGTGCTTGCTGTGCGTGCGTGCTGCTGTGCGTGCGTGCGTGCGTGTGTGTGTGGTGTGAACATAATTGAATATACGATAGTTTTATGTATCCTGAAGATTCAATTATTTAAAGGTAATTTCCGCGTTAGCAAAATTTTTAAAATATTTGTAAGTGTTTTGAATGTAAAATTTTTGTAAGTACAACATGTTTCTTATATACTAGTAGCGGTATTACCTTCTAAATAGTTAATGCCAGGAATGTAATGGGCTGTTTATATCCAGCCATTCACAAAGCGTATTTTAGTAAGACACGTTGTATAAAAAATGCAGTTCATCATATGGTACAGATGAAGTAAAAACTTCTAAAGGTAAGCGTATTATTTTTTATGTATGTTTTTTTACCTGATATTGCTAATAAAAATGCCGATAAAGATTTTTAAAATGTATTATTATGATTATAGGATAGCGTCATAAGGTCAGCTCTACAAAATAGTAGGTACGCCTTCGTGGATTTTAAAGTTGTAGTTATTGTTTGTTCACGTATATCTATTATTTCACGTCATATTTAATTAGACTTTAATGCATTCAGTTTGAACTGTAATCTGGTTTCCGTAAACTGTAAGATATAATTTCGGTTGATTGATTGAGTTTTATCTGATAATTGAGCGTGATTTGTTTGAAATTGATTAATTAATTAATTTGTTTGTGTGTGTCTGTGTGAGAGAAAGAGAGAGGGGAAGGAAGAAACAAGATAGAGCAAGAGAGAGGTGTGCATTATCAGCTTCTATTACAGGAAATGTTCATTAGTCTATACGCCACTAGATGGCGCTAAAACAATTTTTACTCAAAGGGGCCAGGGCGCAGACCCTGATACAAGTCCGGCCTTACAAGAACCTCCTTATTAGAATACAATTTTGTATCACGGGGAGAAGGCCTACAGCTGCAAGATTAAGTTAGAACAACATACAATTGCATCAAGGGGGCCACGATAGGGGCTAAGCTCTACACTTATCTTATAAGGTTAGGTTTCCACACCATCTCCGGCTATGGGGCGAAGGCCTGAGAGCAAGTTGCGAAGCCCTACACGTGTCGTACAAGAACCTCCTTATTAGAAATACGTTTTCTCGTATAGGTAAAAGATCATCCAATAGCATATGACCATTTAAACAATAGGATCGATAATAATATCTTATTGATTATGCAATTTCCAACATAGTATGCGTGTGCATTTGCCTAACCTCCAGGGGCACTGTTATTAATATAGTCAGAAGGACCTTAATTAGATGACAATAAAAAATAACCCTAAGGCCAACTCCAAGTCCAAGACCTAGGTCCAAGTCCAGTCCCCAGCACCAAGACCAGCCCCTCATGTGAGCATGTGCAAAAAAGGCTCTAATTAGGGTTGACCTTGAAAAAAAAACTTAAGGGTTGATAATACGCGTCCTATAAGTGAGCTGTCATAATATGGGGGTGAAAAAAACACGTCCTACACGTGGATGTGTAAAAAATAGGGGTGAAAATACACGTCCTATGCGTAAGCGAGTAAAAATAATTAGGTTTGAAAAGGGTCTTCGAGAAGAAATGGTTGAAAATACGGATATGTAAAAAGTAGGGGTGAAAAAATACGTTCTACACGTAAGCGAGTAACAATAAGGGTGGAAAATGCGGTCCCCCACGTGGGCATATAAAAAAGTGAAAGGGGGCGGGGCTTGTGACGTAAAAAAAGTGGTGGGGATGGTGCCTCTTTACTACTCATAGTTTTCTGGGACGCTGGTGGGATTCATTTAATTGAGTATATAACAAAAGGGACTACGATAACGAAGAATGTCCACAAAGACACAACTAAGAACTTGACAGCGGCTGTACACGAAAAAAACCTCACAATTATTAGCAGAAAACGACAACTGGTGCATAAAGCATGAATTGGAAAAAAAGTAATCACTAAATTCGGCTTTAGGGAATTACAACATCTACCTTATAGTACCGATCTCGCCCCGTGTGACTTTTATCCCTTTCAAAAACTAAAAAAACGCTTTAGAGGGCGTCGCTTTTTATTGAATGATGACTTGGAAAGCGCTGTAGAGTATTTTGCAAAACTAACAAAAAAATCTTTTCGTTATTTGAACAACGTTGGATTAAGTGTTACTGTTAATGGTTCTTATGTTGAAAAGTAAAATTTTGTTCGTCTTTTAACTCCTTGTTACTATAGCTAGATACCGTAAAGACTCCTCTCGTGAACTAATATCACATTTAACCGCTTTATGAAATTGCAATTTCAAACATTTGCTTGATTAACTAAAGTTTTAAAATTTTAGCAATTTAAATTTTGCACTACAAATACATACTCTGGAAGTTAAAACAAAAAAAGGACACAATTTAAACTTTGCCTAAATTGAAATAAATTACGTTCTTTACTGTTTATTTAAATTAACATGAAAAAACTCGTATCTTCCATTAATCGAGAGAGAGGTTAATTTCTGTATAATCTTTTAATTTAAATTGATCAATATTTAATTATCTGCAAATTAAATACGCCTCTCAAAAAAAAAAACGAAATTATAAAGAAAACATCCTTACTTTTTAACATACCAATATGAACGCTTCCTACTTGCTTTGTAAAAAAATAAGAAATAAATTTAATTAAAAATGCATTAATCAAATTTTATCCTAAAGACGCAAATGGTGGTGAAAATTCATATAACTTAGCATTAAATATTAATAAAAATATCTGGAACAACGTAAGCCCTTCCAACCTATAAAATTGAAATTAAAAGAAATGGAATAATTTTAATAACAATTTTTTTAGGACAATCGTGCAGGCTCTTTTATTTTAAGTTCATTACCAAATAAGCAACATTGTAAAAACCCTTCTTGGCTTTTATCTAGATAACGCTAATACCTACAATACTTATGCAAATACACATACGTTATATTTAGGAATATAATCCAGTGGCTGGTGCATTTGTAAAATACACCGAATAATACCCACTTAATTATATTCTTATTATTCTTAGTAAGCTAATTTTCAAGTTATGTTGAAACAAAGCACTATACAAGAAATGTGTCGTCCTTAGGTACTGTTATGTAAATGACATTTGTTTAATACAAGGGGAAGAAGAAGACTCATTTGTGCATTAGGTCCAGTTAGTAAGATGAGCATGGCGTGTATGGGGGGGGGGGGTCGGTAATCTTATGAGGTAAATTCACCACTCGTTAGCGGTGTTGTTAGGTATTTTCTTGTTGCGACGGTCTTGTTTGCATCTGTAAAACTTGGATATTTCGTTTACCTGGAAACGACCTTCAAATGTGGGAGATTAGTTCAGCGTTTCGTAGCTGTCGCGTTTTCAAAGGTTTTGCGTTTTACGTAAAATTTCCACCAGTTTTGTGAGGTCCAAGATACACACGTGTACTTCTCATGGCAGTCTAAAGTTGTTTCTTCTCCTAACAAGGTACACATTAGGACCTCGTATGGTCTCGTGAATTTTTGAGCACCGGACACTCGAACTGGTTTATCTTATCTAATGTACCTACATCGGTTGGATCTCACACAATGCTTTACTAATTTTTATGTGGGAAAACGCGTTTAGTTCCATTTCTGCAATTTATACAAATTCCAAATCCAAATGTCCAAAGTATCCGCACGATAGTTGTTATACATTTGTTGTAAGTAATTATGCAAAGCTTAGTTTTTAGTTGTTAAACTTACTAGGGATCTGACAACACATTGACAAATAATGACAATAACTTTTAGAACAAGATTCAGCACATTGTATAAAAAATGAAATTTGATACAAAAGTGAGTATATATTTAAAAATTCCTTTTCATATCCTGTGCATTGAGTCCAGTGGCGGATCAAGTCAAGTGGGGGCCCTAACCGGTTAAAAATAACGGGGCCTCAAAATCAATTCGACAAAAAATAAAAAAGTTTTTTGAACTAATTTCCTGCTCTATCATACATTTAAAAATTCTAAACAACTGTAAAACAACTTTCTTCTTGTTTCCACTACAATTTACTCCAAATTTATTTAAAACGTTATGCATCAACACTTTGGTTACTTTATAACAAAAAATAATATACTATTTTCAAATAATTTTTGATAAAATATATTAAAAATTAGTTTAACTAAAATTATTTAAAAATTATAAAAAACGATATTCGATAAATCAATTTACTTAAATCTCGTTTATCTTGTTGCGGAAACAGCATTAAAATTCAGCTAAAGAAACTGGGAAATAAAAAAATAAAAATTGTTTATATAAACTTTCTTCTTGCTTTATTTTTTGTAAAATCACCTATTACTTTATTTGTAGTAATGTGATTAAGAATATCTTTCTCTATACACAAAATCGACATATCATTTAATCTGCCTTCTCTCATAGTGCTTCTTAAATAATTTTTCACGCGTTTTAGGACAGAAAACGATTAGATAATGGAATTGTTCTAAAAATTTTTAATAACACTTCAACATTTGGAAAAGTACGTGACTTTTCATTTGCGGCTTTGTGGATTTCTGGTATGGCCTTTATGGTGTCCTTATTTTCCTTCAGAAATAACGAAAACTGTTCAAATTCATCTTCGAATATATCAACATCAATGAACAAAAAAATTTACTGAAAGGCTCTACAATCGCTTCATATGTCACTTCCGACTTTAAATTATCACATATAACATAAAACGAGTTTACTATAAAATTTTCCTTTGTTGTAAAGTCATGGCCGACTTCTTTATTTTCATCAAAAAACAGTTTTCTTTTTTGTCGTCTGTATTCGTGGCCCTCTTCTATATTGAATGAGAGACCTGATAATTCAATTGCTTCTTTTTCAACTTGCCTGAAGTTGTCGATAAAGGGTTCCAAATATTTTAGTAATATGGATCCTTTCATTAAATCACATTCTTTCGATTGTCGTGATTTGTTAGTAGCATTAATCCTTTGTAAAATTGTATTTGTCATTAGAAAAATTTCGTACTTGCCCTTTTTTTTCGAAGTGACTTCGCTTCTATCACTGTGACTTTTTTTCTTCTTTTGAATTACAAATTTCATTTAACGCTTCTTTTATGTTGCTGTTCACAGCATCTGCTTTTGCTGACCATCTTGTATCTGAAATCCTTTAACTGAGACGAAATGTTCACTTAAATCTAATCTTCTGTTCAAAATTTTCCAGCGGCTGGTAGATGATGAAAAAAATGTAACTAAGTTTTGTACAAACATAAAATAGCGAATTGCAGCTGAGTTTCCTATTAAATTTAGAGAATGATTAGTATACGGAATGAAAACTGCATTTGGGCTATGTTCTTTTATACGTGCTTGTAAACCTGAGTACTTTTCTGACATATTGGCAGCATTATCAAATGATTGTCCTCGACAGTACTTAATATCCAATCCGTATTTTATTAATGTTTGCAATACTTCTTGCTCTAAATATGATGACGTGCGTTTATCTATGGGAATGAATTCCAAAAATCTTTCCTCTATACCACCAGATGAAGAAACATATCTTATCACAAAGGTTAGTTGATCCACATGCGAAATATCAGGAGTCGAAGCAACAATTATACCATAATAACTCGCGGATTTGTAGTTTGCAGGGAAAGAAGTAAACACTTTAGCTTGTTTCTGAAAATATCAATCAATTTATTTTTTCCATGGTTCCATTTGACTTTTTTCGATAAAAGTGATCATTAGAAAGTCCTCTGTAATGTATACCATCTCTGTCTTTATAAAGGGTTTTCATATTACCTACAACATTTCCGATACTTTTTGGTTTGTTTTCAAGAATATGGTGAACTACAGCATTTGTTAATATTGTTGACCATAAAGCTATATCATTTATTACTTCGATGCCTATATCAAAACGGTTTTTTCGAATGTTTTGAGCATTTACGTGTTTAGAATCTTGTTCTGCTTTATCCGTATTCTCCTGATTATCAAATGATTCTTCTTCCATATTTTCTGCATTAACATCTGGTTCAGAAGCAGTTTCAAATGCAGGCAATAGAGAATTATCTCACGTAGACGTTGAAGCAATATCTGTCTTAGCATTAACTTTTAAATATTTACGAAATGCATTTCAAGCTGTTTCCTAATTTTTTCCCGTTTTTTTTTTGTGCCGCTTTGATACCTGTTCATATTTGTTTACTATAACAATAAAATTTTGCTTTTGTAAAATATATTAATTATATTTTACTAAAACTGTATAGTATAAGAGTTTAATTTAAAATAATATTTATGTTATCAAATTTAAAATAATCTTCATATTATCTCAGTAACACAACACGACAGAAAAGACAATAAAACTTTTCACTATAATTTTATCCAGGTTATAAGAGCTGCATTAACTGACATGCAAAGGATGGCAAAAGAGACGGCCGCGACAGTGATTTCAGCATCAAATGTCAAATCGGGTGGGTGCTCCTTACAAGACAGATTTGGCAATAGGAAACAGCAGATATCGCACGAACTGACCGGCATGTGATGGATGGACGATCACCTGAAGAGGCAGGTGAAAGAAAATGTACTATATCTCTGCCAACCTATATGTTTTACGTACTTACTTAATTACGTTGTATGCTACCGTTTTCGTCACGACAGAAGCTCTGATTTTATCAAAGCGCAATGCCGATGGATTTCGTAAACCGAGGTTAATCCTATTTTTGATTGCATTTGATTAATATTTTATTGAGAGTAAACAATGGCAATTTTTAAAAAATATTGTAATTAAACAAAAGACGATACTTGCGAAATGCACAAACGGTTCGTGGTCGACATGGAGAAAGCCATGGAAATATGAACATAACCCAGTAAAAACATTTCAGATGTCACTAAAAAAAAATCTAAAATTGAATACATGTATTGTAAATGAAAGTTTAAAAAACACTTTAACACAATCGGCCTTTTTTTGGGACCCCTTACAAGCACAGGGGCCCCCCGCCGCCGCTTAGTCAGCTTAACGTATAATCCGCCACTGGCATTGACAAACACATTATTGTACCAGTTTTAATACTTGTGTTGCTTAATCTGTGCTTGTGTTTTTGTAATAATTTTGACAAGTTAACTTCACTCTGAACACACTTTAAAATTAAAGTATAAACAAATATTCAAAATTAGACAGTTTATTTCCATGAGCATTCCAAACATGCAAAAGCTTAAGCAAACATGGATTGAAGACTTCCTTAACACTTGCCAGTAAAAGATAAAAGGTCTCATCTTTTCACATTTAATCTAAAAAATTAAGTTGGTTTAGAGTTTAATGAAAAATTAGATAAAAGCTAGATTAGGTTATGAATCATACAATATACTTATTCAGCTTTTGACAGAAATCGTTTTTTATGCATCTGAACTCCCTTGTATGCCCCAGATTAGCACCACTGTAAGCTTACCTACAACTCATTAAAATATCGCGAATTAACGTTTTATTTCCTTTTTTATAAATTTGTATGATAACTTAGTTATTTAACGTCTAGTTCTTTACTGACGACGATAACTGTAATTATTAGCAAAATACTGAAAAACACAAATGTACAATTTTTAGTCCAAAATTATGAACAAAAATTTACAAAAGTTTACATTTTCATATTTGTGAACTGTTATCTCACTTCTTACCAATCTGGAACAACAAAATAACGTATGAAGACCACAAGGGAAAAACGATCTAAGTCACAGTATTATAGTTCGGAGATATTTCTAGTTTAAGATTTCAAACCACATAAAATTTAAAATAAAAAGTTAACATTTGCGCAAAAAATTGTATGAGTTTTATTCAACTTATGTATTATTCTATCATGAAATGTGTAACTTAACATAACATAATTTTTTGGTGCATAAGAATCAAAAATTAAGTCCACAAAAAAATTAATAAGCGATCCAAGCCCATAAACGAATGAAGAATGTGAACGAATGTGCCTGTAAAAAAATTCAAAACAACAATTGAATAGAATAAAGTAAAACCAATTTTTGTCTCATAACAAATTCATTCTCACTTGTGTGCCCATCAACGTACGGTAGGTCTATGTAGTAACTGTGGAGGGTATTAATCTGGAGTACAACGACTCAGGAGTTAAATTGTAAGGCCAGGCTTGCGGTTCACAATGACAAAATGTTATAGGCGAATTGTCTCACGGTCACTGTTCGTGGATGTTCGATACCAATTTTCACTTTTCTCACCGGTCGAGTCGGAAAGGGACAGCTTTTTCCAAAATAGTTCATTAGAAATTTCGTCCATGCAAAAACATTTCTTGTTGACAGTCGATTACATCAAAAGGCTGAGGTTTTTATCTTGATGTTTTAAATACATCTATCCATTGAGCAGGAAGTTCCACTTTGCTTTTATGGTTGATTAACCCAAAATATTTGTCGCACTCAAGATATGACAGGCTCCTCATTGGGAATATGACATGAATGGAGTCAAATCCTTTCCTTTGTTGACTAAATAGTGTAAATTTCTAACCAATGTGAAGTTTTTGTTCTGTCCTGTACATGAATCACAGAACATGCGTAAATTTTTGACATCTTGACGCAAAATATTAAAGGCAAAATGATAAAAAAAGGACATACCTTTGTCAGCTCCCTTTTTTGCAACTCTCTGAGGGTATGAAAAATAGCAGATTGTTTCGTAAACAGAATGTGAATGGTGAAAGTAACAAAGGTGAGCTGTCTTTTGTAGTGCACATCGTTTGTGGTAATATTGGTTGTAAGGAGATTTGTTGAGAAATCAATTGTAATGGCTTCATAATTTGAATGTTGTCTGGTAAATATCTTTTCTCTGCTTTTTCTTGTATAGAATTCTTGAGCTTTTCATTTGTGTGGTTTATCTTCTGTTTCACTTTGTTTTGACTGTCCATTCAATTCAATCTTCCTTTCTTGGTCTAAAGAACTTTCTGAAATTTTCTGTGGCCGGTTCTGATGCGTTCCACTTTTACCATGATATGAACGTCCTTCTTATTTCAAATAATTTTTCAATGTTATACGGCGTCTGCAATTTTGCAGCGAATTCTTCATGTCTTGGACTTTTTCTTTTAATACTATGTATGCTTATAAGACCGCAAAGGTAACTGTTTTGTTCATTTCTGTTCTCTAATGAATTAAATCTATTAATTATTTCACGTTCTTGTTTGTATGTAATAATGTCAAAGCAATCTTGTTACACCTGCATGGTTCCCCTGCTTTAAATGTGTGGTTTCTAATTTTTTAGCATTCGGAGATCATTGTTAGTATCACTACAGTTACTGTTTTCACTACCATTCATGTGCAACAGCAAAACACTCTTGTTCGTACGAACTTCTTGTTGCAACTAATATTGTATTGGTAGTCTACGAAGAAATGACATCAAATGAATTGCCGAGTGTTTGTTTTTTATGCACGTCATCAGTTTTTATTTTTCTTACCGAATAATAGGAACAAAGAGATAATCAAACAATAGCAAATTGTACGTCATTCATTGCAGTAAATAAGGATGATTAGTTTTATTGACTTAGATCTTTCATACAACTGATGGACTTCGATCGCTTTTCCTTAATACAGAGAATCTGAACACGCGACTTTAGTGCACTTAAACTCTTATTCAGTCAAATTGAAGTATGTGAAAGAGCAGGCCCAAATCTATAAGATAGCACTTATAACCCATTTTTCCCCGTAGTCTTCATATATATTGAAAATTTACACCCATACAGCACATGTACGTCATTAAAATGTCTAGTAGGAGTTCTTAGGGTACTCACAGGACAACTTTCAACGTTGACAATACGTAAATGAATATGTTGCGACTTGCCCTTTTATAATAGTTTTGGATGTTTCACGTAATATAGTGCATGTGACGGTTGCGACCCCTAGAAATTGGACAGTGATTTTAACAAAGAAAGAAACATTTATTTATCGCTGTATGCCTACTTGGGGTGCATAATATAATAAAGAAAAAAGTGTCTTTACCTATTAAAGACGTTGAAGGCTTCTCCCAGTGAATGGGGAGCATAAATATCCAAAAATTATATCCCCATGCATTATCCTATGTCTCGTCTTGAAAGTCCGCATCCAGTGTAATGTGTTATAGGACATAACATTTGTAAGTGTTACAATATCGTACCTAGTTATTAAATTCACTTATGTAATAGATTGGAAAAAGTATCATAAAATATTCTAAATTTTTCATTGTTCCATAATGCTAGACAATAATAATAATAATAAATTATTAATTATTACTTTATTAGGAATGAGACATTTCCTTGAATTGGAAAAGGAATCGCATTCAATATCCAAAAGGCAATATTTACTCACTTGTCTAAACAGAGTGACCCTGAGATCTATTACATGGTGTACTTGGAAAGATGGACCACCAATTAGGACACAATGGTCACCCACACTACATGTAGTGATGGACATATTTTCAATACTTATCATTACATTCGACCTACGTTTTACCTTTTTATAGAATTAAGACAGTGTCACGTTATGTAGGTATGTGTTTATGTGGCATTTGCCGCTGAGCTTGCTTCGTCTGACTGTCTTCGTATTTCATTCCCAACTGAAGGCCGCAGCATAGCTAAACTTCTGCTGGTATACGCAAGCGGGTCGAACTACTGCAGGGTTATTTTTAAATGAGACGGTATGTTTTAGCATAGTCAGCTTGGTTTACACAAAAGTTTTGATTTATTTTAGAGAGTTATCAAAAGACCCTCTATAGTTAAAAATATTTACCGACCTTATTGAAAGAAATCGTCCTTTCAGCAATATACACTACAGTGTGGATGGATAGTTTGCAATATATACCTAATTGATAAGCACATTTTTAGTTTTATTTAATATACGCCAAATATCCGTCGAACTAGTACGCGACAAAGATATTTTGCCCCCTTAAAGTAGACTGCATTAAAAATTAAATTAAAAATTTAATTATATCTGTTAATGGAGTAAATTAAGGTAATTAATAAATGAATTAATTATTAGGTTTATCACCATTAAAATTGAAATTAAACGTACAATATGTGCAATCATTAAATGAGAACGTACTATCGACACTTTCTTGAGACTTAATTAATTTATAAAACTAATGTTCTGAATACCTTTCAAAATGTCAACTGATTTTTAAATGACACTGAAGCATTTGCACCGCAATACCGATATGGTTATCATATGAGGGTTGGATTTTATAATAGTACAATAGAATCAGAAAAAAATAACTCTACCCAATTTGAAAAACTCCGAAACTATTCGAAGCGGAAAAATAGAGCGACGTGTATCTTTTAACATGAGGCAACGTAAATACACTCTTATTATTGCGATTTTGCGTGGTGGTACACCATTTAACCTGATTATTCAATTCCGTTGATTTCTGTGCGAAGCGATTGGCGTTTTTCTAAAAGGTCAAACCTATTGCTGAGCTGGAATTAGAGGCAGAAAATGCTGTTATAGAATGAAATGAATATAGATAAATGAATTTAGTGATTCATCGGATTCTAAGTATGAACAACCTCCGTCAGCTTCCATCAGTTCACAGTACGAGCCACTGTCACACTGAACATATGTTTCGCAAAAAAGTACGTTCATTGTGACTATAAGTTGAAGTATATCACGTAATTATTACAATTTTTCAGGCGAGCATCTTGAGCAGGGGGATTCAGATGGCCTATAACAGTGCCCCGTTATAGGAAATTTTCGAGTTTCATTCTCCTATTGCCATTGAATTTAGGAATTCCTGCTAATATTTGGGAATGATTGCAAAAGAAAAATTAATTGGCGTTATATAAGTTGATTGTGTCCTAAAGTTATCGATCTGATTGTGTTAGAGATGAATAGATACCGCAATTAACAAATTCTAATTGGAATAACTGATGATAATAATGACCGTAATATGCTTATAGGAAAAATTAGAATGAAACTTAGGGCACACAGGCACCACAGGTCCACAGGTCAAATACAAATAATTAATATAGAGCAACAAAGGAATTATACAAGAAAAGACAAAATCGAAATAAACCCAATAATGGAAAGGGATGATGTCGACTTTAGTTGGGTCAAAATAAAATATAACATAAATGTGAAGCACTAGGTACAAGAATCGTTAAAAATAATAGCAAATATTCGTCCAAAACCCACAGTACAGGCCTATGCTAAATATCAAACAATGAGATCACAGGAGCCTTATGACGAATATCGAAGAATCAGAAATGAAACAACGACTCTGGTAAGACCAATAAAAGATCTGTATTGGGAAGCCTTCTCAAAAAAGATGGAAAGTGATTCTATGGTCTTCAGAAGCACGGACGCCGTCTTTGTTTTAAGACAAATGTTTTAGAAATCTATTGAATATAATAAGCTTGTTAATTGGGTTAGTCGGCCTATTTCCACAGTTTTGTTCGCTTTTTAACGCGACGTTTCGGAAGCGGACTCTGCTTCCGTCATCATCTGATGATGAAATAGGCTGACTACCTAATGACGGAAGCAGAGTCCGCTTCCGAAACGTCGCGTTACAAAGCGAAACAAAATTGTGATATAGGCCGACTACCTGATGACGGAAGCAGAGTCCGCTTCCGAAACGTCGCGTTAAAAAGCGAACAAAACTGTGGAAATAGGCCGACTAACCTGATGACGGAAGCAGAGTCCGCTTCCGAAACGTCGCGTTAAAAAGCGAACAAGACTGTGGATATTGGCCGACTACCTGATGACGGAAGCAGAGTCCGCTTCCGAAACGTCGCGTTAAAAAGCGAACAAAATTGTGGAAATAGGCCGATTAACCTGATGACGGAAGCAGAGTCTGCTTCCGAAACGTCGCGTTAAAAAGCGAACAAAATTGTGGAAATAGGCCGACTAACCTGATGACGGAAGCAGAGTCCGCTTCCAAAACGTCGCGTTAAAAATCGAACAAAACTGTGGAAATAGGCCGACTAACCTGATGACGAAAGCAGAGTCTGCTTCCGAAACGTCGCGTTAAAAAGGGAACAAAACTGGAAATAGGCCGACTAACCCAATTAACATATAAACCACAATTACAAAAAGACTTACAATAAATAACAAGCTTGCCTATATATGTTTTGTTGATTTGATAAAGGCATTGATCGTATCCAATTGAAAGACGCCGTACATCTTCTCTACAACAAATAAATCCCATGGACTCTGACTATAGAGAATATATATATATATATATATATATATATATATATATATATATATATATATATATATATATATATATATATATAGTCGCCAAGGAAGCTCGTTCAGCCCCCTTCTCTTTAACATGATCATAGATGAAATAACAAGTAAAGTGCGCACATTCAGAGGATATGGAATGGGTGAAAAAGAAATTAATATTTTATGTAATGCTGACAACGCAGCATTAATTGCAGAAAGCAAAGACGATCTACAATCCCTTTTACACCAATTTAATCGCATATCCAAATTATTTAACATGGCAATATTCGCTTCTAAAGCAAGGTGCATAACGACATCCAAGACACTACTAAAACGCAAACTTGAAGTGAACGGGGAAGTTATTCAATACGAAATGAAATTCAAATACCTGGATATAGAACTCTCTAGTTATTAGTCAAAACGATAATTTGTGAAACAATCATAGAGCCCATTATGACGTATACTGTAGAGACTAGGGCAGAGACATTCAAAGCCAAAAGGCTACTGTAAACAACAGAAATTAAGGTACCTCATAGAATACTTGGGAAAACACTTTGGGACAGGGAAAGAAGTTAAGATAAAAGAGAGACATGTGGGGTAGATAATATCAGTGACTGGGTAATGAGAAGGGAGAACGAGTGGAGTGAACACATTAATAGGATGGAGGATAGAAGAATACCAAAAGCCGCGAGGGATAAGTCACCTCAACGTCGAAGGAGTGTAAGTCGGCCCTGAAAAAGGTGGAACGACAACCTAAGCAGACTGGTAAAGGCTGGTGGATGAAGATGAAATAGGTTCTAAGCTTATTAGTAAAGGAAGAAGAAGAAGAATAATAATGACTCGATAAGAAACTATATATCGAAGATTACTGGCGAAAAAATAACGTGTATAAAAACAAAATTTCGAAATTGATGCCTCGAAACTGTTTCGCCGATAATAAACAATGTATTCTTGGCGAGATAAATAAAATTTAACCCTTGGTTAAGATTTTGAATAACAACTTTCGTAAGGTTAATCGTTCCTGAAGAAAGTGCGCGCATTGACGAAAGCAGGATTCATTTCAGCAAGATTAGCTGTTCGTTAATATATGAAAATAATATAGAGTGAACCTTTTCATAATTTACCTGTGTAAATTTTACCAAAATTGTTCAAATTAATTATTTATTAATTATCCAGCAGTAATCAAATTGCATGAAAATTACACAAGATTGCACAACAAATAATTCTTTTATCCCCTCCGACAAAGATTAAAAAAAACATCGAATGCTTTTACGTCAGAGATCACGCCAGTATATCAACCAATCACCGCATTAGCATCCCTGTACACAAACCGTCCCCGCCTACTGCGGACCCTCTATAAAACCGCGAGACGTGCGTCGGGCCTTTGCCCCGACACCTTGCTACTCGTTCCCAATCCGGTCCATAGTCTACTTCCTGCCTTTGCGCTGGGCTGTTGCACCAACCGTTTGCTTGTAGATCCGTTCCGCACCGTCGGTACCTGCGAGTCGATCAATTCCTCCGACGCCACCGAATACAGAATATTCTGAACGCGCGCCTGCCGCTCTTAATCGCGTTATTTAAGAGAACCCGGAATCCTGACCAGAAACCTGATTGCAGAAAGAATATCAGACTGCGCGCGCCTGCCGTTCTTAGTTTCGCCGTGTACGATTGGCACTTACGTTCATCCTGAACCGTCGCGATACTCGCCGCCGCCTGAGAACCCGCTCCAGCTAACCAATCACCGGGTCGACGTATTCGGAGGTTGAAAGTACGTGAGTTGATTACATAAATGTTACACCAGACACCCAGATAGACGACGGGTTGTAGAGCTCGGAATTTATCTCACATTTTAAGTACACAAATCAGAAGTTGTCACGACGGGCTGTAAAGCTTGACGTCATCTTCTAGAAACATACACAAACCAGGACGTTGTCACGGTGGGATCTAACATCTTGCAGTCATCTTCCATTTACTCCGGTGGCAAGAAGGGTAATCGCCGTAATTCTACCACCCCTGGAGGATGCGTCTAAAAAGCATAGCACGAGTCAGTCCCAGATTATATTACACGTCTCTTCATTTAAACAGCCAGCACAGAATATTATGCTAACACACCTGACAAAAAGAAATACCAAGAAACCCAGAGGTACTAACAACCGCTAACGTTAATGCCAGAAGCTACTTCCACTTCCTAACCGGGAAGCGCCTGTTAAATTACATCAACCGCAGTTAAAAACGATTCAGACTGATTGAATCGAATTGAATTGAACTATGCGGTGTTCCTAACGATCTCCCGCAGGTTTGTGTAAAGGTATAAAATTAATCATTTTTTTTAATCAAGAGAATAATCATGTACATAAAAAACATTGTTTCCGTCCGAAACAATTCGCATAATTGTTTAATTTCGTTACGACGTACTAAAACATCGCGTAAACCAACCACCTCAGTTTAATTCGTTTTTGACAATTAAAAATAGGTCTGTGACGAATCTGTAACCCCTGTTGTATTTAAATTAGTCGAGAAATAAACATCGTTTATAATAACGTGAAAAATTGTGTAGATGATGTATAATTTACCTAGCGTATAAGAACGATTTTTCGCTAATAAACAAGTTCGTAATAAATTCAGTACTTCCTGTATTTAATAATTAGAGCAAATTTCGTTCATAGGAAATTTGTACGTGTTTAATAAACGCTTTATTATAATAAAGATCAAGTGTCTTTCCGGCGGACTAAAATAAACTTTATGTAAATACGTTCGTAATTAATTAATGCTGATGCAATCCTGATTATTTAGAGGATTGATAATTCATTGGAGCAAATAATCAATCGCGCACGAACAATTCGCATCCCGAAACGTATAAATATCAACCAGTCCCTTGTAAAGAATTCCTAGTACTACTTATCTATTCAGTCTGAAAGCAAAACCATATGTAAGAATAGTCATGCGCACCAATGTTACTTGAACTTATTGACTTTTCTGAGGAACTGACCTTCTCACAAACGCCAGCGCGGACGTTGACTTATATTAGCTTATGTAATACCGGTAACATTCCAGAATGGTGCCTATAACTCCTGTTTTTAGCCAGGACCGACTTTACAATTTTTCTAAATAAATTGTAAGTCATCATTGTTAGGATTTTTTTTGTTATAATGCGAGTACCCAATAGACCTAAGGGTGACATTAATTCTAAACTTCCACAGAAACGACTCAGGATCCCGTAAGCCGACCACTTGCCGTCCAAGGGTGTCCAACCAGAGCGGGCGTCTCCAGGAAAGTTTATTTATGTTAGTGTACTTATTTTAGTTCCTTCTTTTACTTTATCAGATACTTAGCATTGTAGAAATAGGCAATATACGTTTAAATCATTTTACTCTAATTATTCAAGGTGAACAGCTTTGATTACACTAGATTTGATAGCCGTCGGACTTAACTTCAAAGTTTGCAATAAATTATATCCCAACGAACCCACAAACTAATGTACTATACTTTTTTTGGGGTAGTCTACCGTTTTCACAACTATCGGTTTAGGTTTGATCTTGTAATACGTAATTAAAATGTGTTTTTAAATACGTAGTATGTGACTGTTATCTCATTATATATAAAAATCACACCTCCTCACGTACATAAAGACTAAGCTTACATCGATTGGGGCTTGTATTTCGACAGCTCAGTTGGTAGAGCGGTACTCTAGCAAGGTAACGTTTTGCTTTATGTATTTAAAAAACATTTTTATTACGTAATTAAAAACCTTCAAGTTTATTTACAAAATGTCCAGTCATTATAGTTTTCTAACTACTGAAAGAAGAAACATATTTCTTTACTATTTAATACTAGTAAGTTGTTAATCAAGTCATTAATTTTTGATAAGTCAACTTCTTGTTCATGTCTTATCGCTTCCAAATTTCTACCATCTGCATATAGAAATAGTATCGTCAGCGAATTCTACTGTAATTCTATATATCCTTCTCGTTCTAACTGATGCCTTTCAAAGTAGCACGTAGTTATAATCCAGACTTACCTACCGTTGGTAATAACTACCTTCTACTTCAAACGGCAGTATATATTTTATTGTTTCAAAGACGTGTGTATTTCACTTTGTTATATTAACAATTTCATAAGTAATTTTCGAAATATTGAAAGTGATTGTTAGCAAAATTCATATTTATTTTATATTTATAATAGCTTCTTTCAGCTTTTTCTTTAATTAATTTGATTTCTTTATAAAATATGAATTTTTTCATTTTATCAGAACGGAAAGCTTTTAATTGACAAAATAACATATCCCTTAGTAGAAATTAAGTTATTATCTCTCAAGTATATTTCTTCATGAATTACTTCTATTTTTAGAAGTTGCTTTTATCAATGCTATCATTTATAGTTATAAAAACATTATCTTTATTTTTCGTAAGTGAAAACGTTCATTCCAAGAAATAGTATTTAGTTCTGAGTTTTTTTATTAATGATTAATGTGTAGTAGAAAATTACTTGTAATACTATTTTCATTGATCTTTTGTCCAGTTTTAATTACGAGGGATACTATTTATGTATTGAGAATTGGCAACACTGTTATTGCCAGGTGAAATTTGTTACTGTCATCTTAAAGTTTGATATTTTTGAGGTTATACGTACTCAGAACGTTTTGTCGTGCGAGTACTATTTGTGTTGTTTACAGTAAGTTGAAAATTTCATCTCAGCCAAAATATGGAATTAACTCGTGAAAACTTTCGAGCTATGATTTATTATGACTTTCGACGTGGTCTAACTTAAGAACAATGCATCAATCAACCGAATTCAACTTTTGGCGATGAAGCGCCATCCACAGCCACTGTAGATCGCTGGTACACTGAATTCAAACGTGGGCGTAGTTCGCTCACGGATGAAGTTAAAGAAGGTCGTCCAAAATCAGTCGTCATGTGACATATCACGAAATCGAGAGATGTTTAAGCATTAGTATGACCAGCATACATAAGATTTTGCACTAACATTTGTGTGTTCGGAAGCTGTGTGCACGTTGGATTCCACATTTGTTGACAGATGCTCAAAAAAATTCTCGTGTCGATTGGTGCCGTAAAATGATTTCAAAATACAACTGTGGTGCATCCAAAGCGGTATACAACATTGCCACAGGTGACGAGTCGTGGATTTATGCGTATGAGCCAGAAAGAAAAGGCCAGTCTACAGTTTGGGTGTTTCAATGTGAAGCAAAGCCAACAGAACTTGTTCATTCTCGAAGCGTTAAGAAGCAAATGATGGCGTTTTTCTTCACGAAAACCGGTCCTGTGGTAACTGTGGCTTTCGAAAATCAAAAGACCGTTAATTCAACGACCATTTGTTTGCCCCGACTTGGCACCCAATGACTTCTTCTTGTTCCCACTAATTAAAGATAAACTGCGTGGACAACGATTTTCATCGCCCGAAGAAGCAGTTGAGGCCTTCAAAACGCATGTTTTAGAGCTACCATCTTCTGACTGGACAAAGTGCTTTGAAGGGTGATTCATCGCATGCAAAAGTGTATAGATCTTAAAGGCGATTATTTTGAAAAGCAATAAAAATATTTTTCATCAAATTCATTTGTTTATTCTTTCTATTCTCAATACATAAATAGCAACCCTATAAGGAGTAATTCAAATTTTGCTTTGTATAATATACGGCTTAAAACTAACACTGCTTGTAAACGTTTTTACAAAAATGCAACTGTAACTATCTCTTACTACATTAGTGAAATCATTAGTAAATGAAATGAAACCGCGTTCCCGAAGTAAATTGACATAAGCGTCTGTTGCCTTTTGATAAATGTATGCTTAAATCGCCTATAATAACTATTTTATTTTTTAATATATAAAAGTAACTTGTCATTTCAAATCATTTATAATTTGTAATAATTTGTAAATAGCTCAACAACTGATACGATATCAGATAACAGACACTCCAAGAAAATGCATTGCTGGAGAATAATGTAAATTAACCTAGCATTTACACAAAAAAGCGTAGACAGTCATATCAGTGCAACCAAATACTCGACAGGAGTACCTCACAACGCTACGGGAGAGTTATTTAAATCAATGAAACGCAACACACTCAATGCGTACCTCATACGGCTACGAAATGTTATGTCCACACTTCTCATCAATGGGAAAAATTGGTGGTTCAATTAGGAACTCTTAGCACCAATTAGGAATATATTCTAAAAGTGTTACCCGAGTGTAAGACAAAAACAAGAAAGAAATACGTAAACATGAACTATGAATATATTATGTTCTAAGGGTGGACCTCTTAAGCATAGCAGAGGAGCGAAGACCTCGCAAGACCCGCAATCCGCGTAAGTGTGTGTGTGTGTGTGTGTGCGCGTAAGCGTGTGCGTGTGGTGTGTAAGTGTGTGAGTGTGAAGTATGTGAGTGTGTGAGTGTGTGAGTGTGTGAGTGTGTGAGTGTGTGAGTGTGTGAGTGTGTGAGTGTGTGAGTGTGTGAGTGTGTGAGTGTGTGAGTGTGTGAGTGTGTCAGTGTGTCAGTGTGTGAGTGTGAGTGTGTAGTGTGTGAGGTGGGTGTGGATGTGTGAGTGTGTGAGGTGTGAGTGTGTGAGTGTGTAGTAGTGTGAGTGTGTGAGTGTGAGTGTGTGAGTGTGTGAGTGTGTGTGTGGAGTGTGTGAGGTGTGTGAGTGTGAGTGTGTGAGTGTGTGAGTGTGTGGGTGTGAGTGTGAGTGTGTGAGTGTGGTGTGAGTGTGTGAGTGTGAGTGTGTGAGTGTGTGGTGTGTGGTGTGAGTGTGTGAGGTGTGTGTGTGAGTGTGAGTGTGTGTGTGAGTGTGTGAGTGTGTGAGAGTGTGAGTGTGTGAGTGTGTGAGTGTGTGAGTGTGTGAGTGTGTGAGTGTGTGAGTGTGTGAGGAGGTGTGTGAGTGTGGAGTGTGTGAGTGTGTGAGTGTGTGAGTGTGTGTGAGTGTGTGAGGTGTGAGTGTGAGGTGTGTGAGTGTGTGAGTGTGTGAGTGTGTGAGTGTGTGAGTGTGTGAGTGTGTGAGTGTGAGTGTGTGAGTGTGTGAGTGTGTGTGAGTGTGTGGTGTAGTGTGAGTGTGTGATGTGTGGTGAGTGTGATGTGTGTGAGTGTGTGGAGTGTGTGAGTGTGTGAGTGTGTTGAGTGTGTGAGTGTGTGAGTGTAGTGTGAGGTGTGAGTGTGAGTGTGTGAGTGTGTGAGTGTGTGAGTGTGAGTGTGTGTAGTGTGTGAGTGTGAGTGTGTGATGTGTGAGTGTGTGAGTGTGTGAGTGTGAGTGTGTGTGTAGTGTGTGAGTGTGGTGTGTGAGTGTGTGAGTGTGTGAGTGTGTGTGAGTGTGTGGTGTGTGAGTGTGGAGTGTGTGAGTGTTGGTGTGTGAGGTGGAGTGTGTGAGTGTGTGATGTGTGTAGTGTGTTAGGTGATGTGTGTAGAGTTGTGATGTGTGTGTGTGTGATGTTAGTGTGGTGTGTAGTGTGTGAGGTGTGAGGTGTGTAGTGTGGGTGTGAGTGTGATGTAGTGAGTGTGTGATGGTGTGGTGTGTGGTGTGAGTGTGTGAGTGGTGAGTGAGTGTATGTGGTGTGGTGTGTCGAGTGTGCGGTTCAGTGTTTCTGTTAGCCTGTGGAAGACGTAAGCTTTGAATGTCGTGACCTTGCTGATTAGATGTCAAATAGAATGCTGCCGGGATTTAACAAATATGTTAAATCAGGTTTTGCTATGCTCTGGGTGTCTCACGGTAAGTGAGCGGTAGGAAAGCGGTTTATTACGTTTAGCGAGATTGAAATGTAATACTCACTGTTACGCACTGGGTTCGTAATTTACGAAACTGTGTGACCGAAGTATGGTCTAATTGCCTGCGGCTTGCTGCTTTCAACTGCCGGCTTTCTGTATTTCTGTTTTTAATTATTTTGCCTAGTCTAGACGTGTTTGTGTAAGTCAGTGTGCGGTGCTTAGGTTGAGTATCAATTACAAGAAGTTGTGCAAGTATCCGTTGCGCTGTTTGATTGATGCCCCAGAGATTGGCAGTATCTAGGTGAAAGCCTTTATATCCTATGGAGTAAGTAAAAGACTACATTGGGTGTTTTTCCCGACGTTAAGTTGTTCACTGGTGTATGTGTGGTGTTGTATGTTTAACTTACATGCAGGTGACCGCAGATTGAGGTAGTAATAAACCCTGGTGTATACGATAACTTCAGACTGGTGGTATCGAGTCAAAGATTAAACAGACACGGTCAGTCTGGGCTCTCGAAGAAGACCCAGTGGATTGAGAGTGAACAGGAACAGGCCAGAGGCTCGAAAGAGACCCCAGAGGAATGAGTCGAGTTGACCCAACTGAATTTGAGCGTTTGTAGCGCGTCTGGTGGTCTCATTCAGAATCAACGGAGACGGCTTCTGGTCCGGCCTCTAATGTCCTGATTGGTAAATAGACTGGCGGGGACTCTGACAACAATTTTTTTGAAATTGTGGAAATTCACGTCGGAGGAGATATAAATTCATTATTTGATGGATTCTGTAAATTTTAATTAAACAGGATAATTAGCAAATAATTCATTCAAAAAAATTTGGTAAAGGCAGCTGGCTCTTTACATGGTTGGAGAAGTACAAAATGCAGAATCTTAGAGATCGATTGATTAATTCATAGTACAGTCAAGAATATGTATTAATAAAGATAACATATAGAGATAAAAATACATTTAGAGTAACAATAATACTAGTTTGTTTATTATAATTTATGTTGTCACTAGGATCATGCAAAAATGTCAAATGCCTTCCGCGAAATTATTTATGTCTCAATAAATCGGACAATATTATAGTTATTTTGTTTTTTCTTTTATACTCGTATGCGTAGATCTTTAACCCAACAGTTTAGCCTCAGACTAAATAATTACAAATACGTACAAGTTAAATCCTTTCAAATAATAATTATTAATTGTAATAAGGCCTGATAAAGAATGATGTTTCACAAAGGCATTTGTTACGTTAGCCAAGTCATTATGTAGGTACAACGTGCAAATTAGGTATAATTTATGTATAACGAATTATCGGATTTCTATATCCAAATAATTTAAGTATATGGACACAAAATCCTGCCCTACACCGTAAACTCTTTATAGTTACGATGAAATCAGAATGTCTTTTTTTATAACATTTCTTGTGTTAGCTTAACAACGATCAGAATAAAGATTGGTAATCTTTTCGAGATACTGAAGAAAGTGGGTACGTTATTCAAGTCAGCAGAAGTAGTTCTAAAATAATCTCGCAGACAAAAGTTTTTCTGTATTAAGATCTTTTCCGCATCTTTATCAATACACCAACTCGTTTTATTCACTATTTAAACAACATTATGTATCACACATTACTACGGAGGATTTACTTTTTTGTTGACTTGTTTATGAATAAAAACAAACATATTTCCTTTTGAATTAATACAAAATATAATCGATAATTGTATTCAGGCAACGCATAGTACCTTTTACATGTTTTTTAAACACTACCAATTATATCATATAAGCATATAATATCAATAACATTGCAAAGGTTAAAAATATTTTTTTTTAAATAATTAAGTAGAAAATATGTATAACACTAAGCAATACTTAATTAATTAATTCATTTCTGATTCATTACTTAAGATTTAACAACTGTAATTGTATTCAAATACAGGGTGTCTCAGCGAGACCGTTCAATACAAGTTTATGGGGTTGTGGCCAGAATAAAAACTTGAAAATTGAGAATCAGGTATAATTGATTGAGTTTGCTTTAACTAAAATATTTTCAGATTATTAGCACTTCCGGTTATACCGGAAGTCGCCATCTACTTTGTTATTTTCAATGGAACACCCTATTTATTTTTGAATTTTTGGATGGCAACCATAATTTTGAATCTTTTGTGTTGAATGTATACCATGCCCATCTATTAAGGTTTTTGAGATAAAAATTATTTTCCGAAATCTTGACAGCTGGTTGACGTTTACAAAATGGACTGTAACTCCTATTGTAATTGAGATAAAGTTTGTAGTTTAAAGAGTTGAAAATGGAATACCCTATTAGTAGAAGAGGGGCACTTGCGCCGCCATCTTGGATTTTGACGTCATTTGACCTTGGGGATTTCCCAGGGCCTGCCACGTGGCTGACCACTATTTGACCTTGAGAAAGTTGTTTACCTTGAGAAACAGGTTTGCCTTGAGAAAGTTGTTTACCTTGATAAAGTTGTTTACCTTGAGAAACAGGTTTGCCTTGAGAAACAGGTTTACCTTGAGAAACAGGTTTAGCTTGAGAAACAGGTTTACTTTGAGACCAGAGGCTACGCGGGAAATATGAAATTGTGGTTTCTTGTCAGACGAGAGCTACCTCTAGGACCTGGTGCTTCGCTGGGGATTGTTTTATGGAAATTCTTGTAAGATAAATGTTACATCTAGGACCTGGTGCAGCGCTTGGGGTTGTTTTATGGAAATTCTTGTAAGATAAATGCTACATCTAGGACCTGGTGCAGCGCTTGGGGTTGTTTTTAATAATAAAGATGTTCATGTAAGATAAATGCTATCTCTAGGACCTGGTGTTTCGCTGGGGTTGAAAATAAATGCTACCTCTAGGACCTGGTGCAGCACTGGGGGTTGTTTATAGAAATTCTTGTAAGATAAATGCTACCTCTAGGACCTGGTGTTTCGCTGGGGATTGTTTTAATAATAAAGATGTAAGATAAAATGT
Source organism: Vesta saturnalis (assembly GCA_036346205.1). Classification (NCBI taxonomy): domain Eukaryota; kingdom Metazoa; phylum Arthropoda; class Insecta; order Coleoptera; family Lampyridae; genus Vesta; species Vesta saturnalis. The sequence continues at coordinate 8,397,976 of JARFJB010001851.1, read as the reverse complement.
TATCTCTAGCTTCGCTGAAAATTTGAAAATTGAATAAGGGACCCTATTGCTAACTTGTAAGACAGGGTCTTGTGTTAGATCTGAACCTCTGGTGGGAAATAGTACGAGGACTCTAATGCTAACTTGTAAGACAGAGCTTGTTTGTGGTGCCGCCTAGCAGGAGTATGGACTAACGAGTATTTACTGTAATAAAGGTGGCGTTACCTAGTGGTATATTTCAGAGTTAATCAGGGATTTGTTTGTGGTGCCATCTAGCAGAGGTATGGGTTAATGAGTATTTTCTGTAATAAATCGGCATATTTCAGGGTTAAGCAGAGGTTTGTTGCTGAGTCATCAGGAGGAGCAGCGAGCGTTTTTCTGTAATAGGTGGTATATCGCTTAGCTAATTAGGATTTGTTTGTACTTTATGACTTATACATGTTCTCTATAAGCTCTACTAATCAAATGCATTGCCTGTAGAACATTCATAAAGGTGTTTTTAAGATGGGGTTTAAAAATTATTTTGGATGTGACACAGTATACGTTGTACAACACTACCTTATCTTATCATATCCTAATCAAAAATAATACTGTAAGATCTTAAACATACATACATACACGTAAAAAAAAATGTTAAGGAATTACCCGAAATCGTAACTTGTATTAATAAATACAGAGATTGCATCTGGTCCTCTCGGAGAAGATAATAATGATGGCCTTGAGGCAAACCGTCAGTCTCAACGGATTTGCTATGGTATAAAAAAGACTTGTACACCTCAAGGAAGTGTTGGGATCTCAAACCAAGCTGGCAGTCTCACCAAACCTGTTACTAATAGTAATGAAGACTTCTACAATTTGAGATCGTCTGATTTTTACCGTACCTGAATCCACTATTTAAAGTATTGAAGCTCTGACGTCATCTCTAAGTTATAGCTAATAGGGTTTTACCCCTCATTTAGAATGTAAAAACACGCATTCACTTTGACTGTCTCTTTGAATATTTTATTTTTGAAGGTCTCTTTTAAAAGTACAAAATATTTTTTCTATTCAATTTATGGTTGGATTAGAAAGAAAATACAATAAGGCCATTTTGATATTTAAAGACGCTTAGAATGTACTGCTCATTATTTAAATTCAAATAGTTAATTACAATGGTTTTAATGAGTTTCATCGTATGATAGAATTGTTTTGTAAAATGCAGCGAATCCAATATATAAAATAAATAAACTGTAGCTTAATCTGATATGTACTATTTGTGAAGATAATAACCCTATTTTAAAAAATAAGACAAGTTCTGTAATTATTAGTTTGCTACATTCATGTATACAAATAGGATTTAAAATTACCTTTGTTTTACTACAGTGGTGACAGTTAATTCGTTTTAAATTATGCTTGCTTTAGCAAGTTAATTACCACACATCAATTGTAATTATATAACACGGTTAAATATAATAGTCTAAAATTGATTACCAATATAATATAAATAATTTCTTTAAAAAAAAACATTAAATAATAAATTTTATATAATACGATTTTTAAAAAACACATGCCGAATTAAAAGAAAAACAATAGATTCAATTGGTATTACAGGGTTCTTGATTAAAACAATTAAACGTAGTACAAAGGGAATTTTTCAAAATGATTACACTACGAGATTATCGGGTTCAATCGTTTTAAAAGTAACTTTTTACATTCATTGAACCTTGAGATTGTAAAGTCTACATATCGATAAACTATTTGTATGAAATACAATTATATAACCCCGTTATACAACGCTCATTACTAAAATATAATGTGAAAAGTGTACTTACACACACTCATTAACGAACCTAAAATATTTTTAAATCTGCAACTGCAAAACACCTTAACAAATTAAAATATAGAGTTAAATAATAATAATTTCAGCCATGCATGTAGACAGATTCTCTTTCTATAGAATTCTATACAATCGAAAAATTATTATCTGTATGTTTTTAATTAAAAGCTATGCTAATTATAACACTTTTAAATTTCTAATTTGAAATAAGGGCAACGTAATTTAGCTTATTCCTGTTTCATAGAGAGCATTACCATCGTCAAGATTTGAGCTGCATCCATCGTCTTCACCTTGAACGATTATATTGTAATAGTTTAGTAATAGTTCGTAAAACATCTAATACCTCTGATCTAGATCATAATAATAAAACTCATTAAACAGTGATTACGCTTTAAATGCATGCAAATAAATAATAGCTTTTTATATTACGTCTATTATTATATAGACGTGAGATTACTTAAAATTAGCTGGCTTCAACACAACTCTGGAAATACCTACTACATCCGTTCAAATCTCTCCTCTCACGTTCTCAAAACTGAACCGTATTCATTTTCTTGAATTTACCTGTACTCCATTTCGGATTCGGCTGTATGTTTTCTAATACACAAACAGAATCTTCAATATTGTGATGTACGCAGTTGCAAGATGTCTGTGTTCTCATCTTTTAAACTAGCTTCATATTATTTTACATACAAACAAGCATCAGGGATGCACCCATCAAAAGCGAATCAGATTTATTTGTAAAACATATGCAGGTTTTAGGTAAACACAATAGCGGATACAGCTACATGCTAACGGTTATCGATGTTTTTCGTATGAGGGTTTGAATGAGAGCTCTTAAACGAAGACAGCCTCACAGGTGTTTTTAAGAAAACTGATACAATTTCAGGAGAAGAAAAAACATCAATTACCCTATGGCGGGTACAGTGTTGTAGTTGAAAGAATTAATAAAACATTGAAACAAGAATGTGGTGCTGCCTTACGATGATAATGATAAGGTAATTTCTAATGTGGAATGCATTTTCATTTTTTATGAATGCAGTATATTTTCTATTAGTTATTTCGGTATGTGACATTGTAAAAACGAATGTTTTTTAGAAATTATCAGGTTTTCTATAACGCTGATAATTACTTTTCGGTGTATATATACAGTTCTGCGAATATATATTTTTACAGTTCGAAAAAAAATGGAACATATTACAACCATTGTAGAGATCGACTCAGCATACGAAGTTGAAGTGGCCGCGAGACTGAAAGGGGTGATGGAAATCATACGAGATAAACTTGAAGCCCAGCAGAGAAGTTTTACCGAGGTGAGCACAGCTCTGGAGTTGCACAGCATGAGGGTACAGGGTAGAAGTCGCGGAACAGAGGTCAGTTTAACAGTGTGCGTGAACAAGAAAATAAGTGTCAGCCTGTACAGATAGCGTTAACCGAACCTGTAGCGTGTACATCAGCAGTTCATCGCGGGCGGCGGCAGCAATCACAACTGCAAGCATGTAAAGAAGACGCAAGAAGACTAAGGCTGGCAGCAGTAGCGTTTCTAAAGACGTCGACCTCATGACGAAGTGGATTCCGACATCATCCTTATAAGTGAAAATGAAGAGGACCAGGAGAGGTATCAGCAACCACAACAAGCAGTTCGGGCCAATCCGACGGTGAGCACACTGTCAACATCCCCAGAGAGGTGCCAGCAACAACTCCTACCGGAGGTACAAACCGTGTCAGCGATCAGCACTTTCTCATCGTCAGATGTAGGTAGTAGTATGAATGTCTCTATGCTAGAGACGCTCCTCTTCAAGCTCAATCGCCAAGGGAGAATATGAGCGAGCCCTGCGAGGCTGAACAAGGTCGACACACACCATCACTACCGTCAATACCATTAATCAGTCTGACAGGCCCGCAGGTGTAGACGTGGCTGTACCCTCACTAGAGGAGCTCATCAGGGACTGCTCCAATCACCGCCAGGGTGTAATTATGAGGGTGAGGAGCTGAATCATTTTTAAATGAAGCGATGTTCTTATATCCAAATAAAAAATAAAAATAAAAAAAATTATCTGTTTTATTTATTCTTTATATCCAAATGGAAGAGTATCAAAATTTTCTATTCTACGTCGCTTAGAATAACTTATCCTATACTGCTTAGATTCTGGCCTACTTAATACATTGTAACAACTATCTCTAACAATTTTTCTGTCATTATATACAAACAAAGAGTCTTTACTATTGCTAAGTACCATGTCTTTCATCGCATCAAAGTTTATAACGCGTGAGTTCTTATAATTTAAGGTAATGCCTTTCACTTTACACACGGATTTAACTGTTTGATCACTGGTTGAAAACACATTATAACTATAGTTTTTTGGTCCTGCACTAACAAATTCGGCTATATAACTTCCTCCACCGTACGCCTCCAGCTCGTCGGTCATCTGGCCAAGGAAATCCCCACATGCTGGATTCCAGTCGTCGGGTTTTGCGACAAATATCACACTGTCTGTGTCGTAATACAGAACACGGCGGTCTAGTTTCTCCAAGTAACTATATAGTTCTAATCGTGCATGAGCGGTCGTGTATGCGGCTATGGATACATTAATTGTTTTTTGTGGCTCACCCTCTCCCTCTGGTCTATCCCAATTCACCATCACAATGTTATCGTTAATAGGTATTATAGATTGTACCTGAACCAATGGATCTGTGAGTAATTTGAAAAAGTCCTTTGGTTCAGATACAATACTACACTGGGTTAAATTTTCACGTTGACCAAACTTACCCCAAAAAGAATTCAGCATAAGTTTGGCCAGGTACCTTAAACCGGAGTTTTTCTTAATATTACCCGTGTCTAATTGAATCCCCTCTTTCTCATAATATTCAGTTATGTATTGAGCCTTCTCGATTTCTGACGTACAATGACTAGGCCACCCTGAACATTCCTGTTTTAGTTTTAAGAAATTATCGCGGCCACGCATAGATTGGGCTCATGCAGAAACCTATCATTCGTTCCCTCACACACTTTTTCTTGCATACACTCCAATTCGTAAAAGATAAACATAGATGGTTTACCATTACCGCTGTCACGTCGAGCCTTGTTAACGGCCATGTAGCAAAGATGACCGGTAGGTTTTTGACTCTGACACGTGGAGCAGTAGCTGTACCCGCATCTATGTTTACCCTTTACTTCAGTTGTTTTAAGACATTTTAAACACCTACGTAATTTCTCGCATACTTTAGAGTCCTTGTGGTTTTTAAGACATTCACTACCATAAAAATCTCTCTTGCAATCACTGCAAACAATTTTCGGATTTTCAATAGAACAAGGTGGTTTCTGATGACACGCGGGACACTGGTACATACATTTCATATGCCGTTTCTTATCATTACAACGTTTTCTACATTGCTCGCAGTAATAGCTGCAAGTAAATGCGGACGTGAGACTGGTGATGACATTATAATGCTCATCTTCTAATATTAAATTTAAAACTATTCTACCCTGGTCCCTAGGACCCTCAAAATAAACCGAATCACCTATACGCGAATTATAAACTACAATGGTATATGAATCTAAATGATCTTGAAATGCCTGAATATGCTCGTAACTACCACCCTGACTAAGATCTACACCGCTGTTTTGACAAAGCTGGGTAGCTCGCTCTTGAAGTAATGGGCATCCCGTTTCCATACTACTTCGCATTACATCATTACTTCTAAATGAAATAGCTATGATTAGAGCGCGAGCTAAACAATTATTATCTTTAATTGTTGATGGTACAACAACAATACCTTGTCTTTTGGATTTACAGAAATCTGCAAATTTTAACCCCGTCAGGTTTTTGCGTCCATAACCTACAGGCACAACCACTCTATCAACGTTTAACACCAACAAGTCACTTGGACTGTCTGCATTACCTTTTCCAGCAGCGACATTATCACTTTCACCGACAACTGGTCCACTCTTCTGAACGAAATGCCAATTGGTTTATCGGGGAAATTTGGATTTCTTAGCGTGATCCCTGCTCGATCTGAAGGAGCCGCGTCCTTCACTATGTATGAATACAGTTCTTGGAATGCATTCTGTAAAAAATGTGTATTAGATAAATTTTTAGTAAAATGGTATATATTTTTACCTGTAACCACGTTAGGGGATTATCCTTGCACGTCTCGTCATTGAAGTTAAACCGTAGCGTTTTACACGTGGTATTGAATTTTTTTATAAATTTACTATTTGATTCACCAATTATATTAATATGATTGAACACCGAGGATGGTCCGGCCTGCTGCTGCAAGCCTGACCCCGATTGATCTTGTACCTGTAATGTACTCATTCAGTAATACAATAGAAAATTAAAAAAAAGACATACCGTTATCAAATTCCCTGCTGCGGAAGTTTCCGACATCTCTTCATCGTCAAACACGTCACTCATATTTATTTGAGCAGAGCTTAAAAAAATAATTAAAAATTTTAAAAATAAAAAACAGGTATATACTTACATTCCACCAGCCCTTCGTACAGCTTCAACAAAATTATCGTACTCTTCCATCGAATCGATATTATTATTCTCAAACACAATTTTATAATTAATAATATTGTATGCCTTTATCAACAATTCGTCGGTTAATAATACACCACTGTGATACAATCCCAAAATCTGCTTAGCTGATAAAGATTCCATAGCTATGCTGTTCAAACAAGAACTACATTAACTAAACCCTGGCTCACGCTTTTATACTATTCTTCCAGACCCTGAGGCTAACTTCAAGGTCAATTAGTAAAGCTAACTTCAAGGCCATACTTTATGGTTAACTTCAAGGTCGATGACCTCCTCAAGGTTATTGATATTTATAGAAGCAGTTAACCTTGGAAAAAGTTGACACGTATTTTTATTTTATTTATGTCTACTAATTAATTATGCTACTATTTTTCGACGATAGGTTCAAAGGTCTACATGGTAGTTTTCTACACTTGTCTTACAACAAACTCTTTATTATTAAAAACAGCCCCCCAGCAAAGCACCAGGTCCTAGAGATAACATTTATCTTACATCTTTATTATTTAAAACAATCCCCAGCGAAACACCAGGTCCTAGAGGTAGCATTTATCTTACAAGAATTTCGATAAAACAACCCCAAGCGCTGCACCAGGTCCTAGAGATACCATTTATCTTACAAGAATTTCTATAAACAACCCTCAGCGCTGCACCAGGTCCTAGAGGTAGCATTTATTTTCAACCCCAGCGAAACACCAGGTCCTAGAGATAGCATTTATCTTACAAGAACTTCTATAAACAACCCCAAGCGCTGCACCAGGTCCTAGATGTAGCATTTATCTTACAATAATTTCCATAAAACAACCCCTAGCGCTCCACCAGGTCCTAGATGTAACATTTATCTTACAAGAATTTCCATAAAACAATCCCCAGCGAAGCACCAGGTCCTAGAGGTAGCTCTCGTCTGACAAGAAACCACAATTTCATATTTCCCGCGTAGCCCCTGGTCTCAAAGTAAACCTGTTTCTCAAGCTAAACCTGTTTCTCAAGGTAAACCTGTTTCTCAAGGCAAACCTGTTTCTCAAGGTAAACAACTTTATCAAGGTAAACAACTTTCTCAAGGCAAACCTGTTTCTCAAGGTAAACAACTTTCTCAAGGTCAAATAGTGGTCAGCCACGTGGCAGGCCCTGGGAAATCCCCAAGGTCAAATGACGTCACAAAAGTGAAAGGTGAGGTGTCCCATTACTACTCCTATTTTTTGTTACGTAATCGAATTGGCGATAAGATTTGCTATAAAGTGATATGACATGTTATACCTAAATCAAACTGTTCTAGATTTATTCCAAGTACCGGAAAATTTTAATTCCTTAGCCATTATTTTGAGAATTGTACAAATGGTTGCTATGGATACGAGAAACAATTTTTCAATGTTTGTGACTTAGTACTTTTCTGTTAAATGCTTAATATTATTGCAAAAATAATGTTTATACAAACGAAGAAATTCTTAATTTAACTTTTATACAGGGAACATGCTACAAGATTTTTAGTAGAAATTGCACAATAATTAACGAAAACTATTCACATTTACTTCAAATGACAAAAAATGGATGTAAAAACTAGAAACAAGTTATAATAAATTATTATAAGTTTTTTTTATGAACGAATAAATTCAAAGGTAAATATGTAATTAAAAATTATTATTAATTTTATATTTAAAATTTACATCAGTTCTACATACATAAAGACAAAATTTACATCGATAGGGGCTTGAATCTCGATAGCGCAGTTGATTAGCGCGGTACTCTAGCCAAATGCAGGTCGTAGGTTCAAGTCCTACTCGAGGTAAACTTTTTATTTAGGTATTTAATAAAATTAATAATAATTTTTAAATTATAATAAATGTTCGAAATGGTGGCCGTTCGCATTCAAGCGCACATAATTTGCTTCTATTCTTCTAAATTTACCTTTTGTCATCGGAGATAAATGTATAAGAGATAAATTAAGAATTTCTTAATTTGTATAAACATTAATTTTGTTATTGTTATCCATTTTCACTCTCTTTAGCAGTAATATTACGGCACTTAAGGGCTAAGTACTAAATCACAAATATTAAAAACCTACTTGAAAAATTATTTCTCGTATCCACAGCAACCATTCGTATCATTCTCGAAATAATGGCTAATGAATTAAAATGTTCCCTTTTTTGGAAATAACTTTAGAACAGTTCGATTTAGGTATAATAACACGTTATGTCAAATTGTATCACCAATTCGATTACGTAACAACAAAAAAATTGGGCTTGGTATAGCTTCAATAAAAAATATTCAAAATTATGGTTCCCATCCAAAAATGCAAAACTATATAGGGTCTTGCATTGTCGACTTTGGGTATAATCGGAAGCGTTAGAATATTTTAGTTGAAGAGAACGCAATCAATTATACCTGATTCTAAATTTTGTAGTGGCGATAAACTTGTAATGAACGGTCTCGTTGAAACACCCTGTATAATCAGTACAACAAACAGAATTGTGCAACCTTTGACTGTGTGTGCGTGGCTATATATGTGACTGTGTGGGTGGGTGAGGGGCGCGTGCGCGTGCGTGTGCATGTGTGTGTGCGCGTGCGTGTGCGTGTGCGTGTGCGCGCGCGCGTGCGTGTGCGTGTGCGTGTGCGTGGTGTGCGTGTGCGTGTGCGTGCGTGTGCGTGTGTGCGTGTGCATGTGCGTGTCCGTGTGCGTGTGCGTGTACGTGTGAGTGTGCGTGTGCGTGTGCGTGTGCGTGTGCGTGTACGTGTGCGTGTGCGTGTGCATATGCGTGTGCCAAACCACAAAATAATCAAACCAGAATTACAATAATTGTGTATAAAACCTACCATGCGAATGCGGCAGATCATCCATTGGAGAGAGTAGTAGTCCGTTCAAGGTAGGAATTCAGGAACACAAGAACAACATCCGCAAAGCGACACAAAGAGATCAAGAATCGCTGAACACGTCTGGACATATAGTCGCAAAGGACGAAGCCCCGTGTTATTTTTTCACGTTTCCGTGTCCCACTTACATGGATTATGAAGGAACAAACACGCCATTATAGATCTTTTAGCAGTTACCCCCATGTGTTAATTTTTCATTATCGCCCACATCTTTCCAACCACTTTCCTTCCAGATTTGACCCGTCGTCCAATCTCGCTATCGATTTCACCATCTACAGCGACCATTTTACCCAAACATACCAACTCGTTCACTTACTCCAGAATTTCATCATCCAGGGTAAATACTCTACACTCCTTTTCACCTTCCCGATTAAACACCACAATTTTTGCTTTGTTAACGTTTACCTTCAGGACCATGCTCTCACGAACTATATCAACTTTTCTCAGAGTTGTTTGTGGTTTATCCTCATTCTCGTTTAACAAGACCATGTAATCTGTGTATACCAGAACTCATACGTTTACGTCACCTACCAATACAACATACACATCGGTACATGCTTGCCTAACACACTTATCTATGTATACATTAAACAACCTCTGTGATATCGCACAGCCTTGTCGCACTCCTTGCTCAATACTAATGTATTCACTCACACATCTTCTCACCCTAACACATGCCCAGCAACCGTTATATTATACTGCGATTGTTTTGCTTATCAAACATTTACTTACGCCATATTTATTTAATATCTCCCTATTCACTCGGTCATACGCTTCCTACAGATCTTGAAAAAACGCACAGTGAAGCTTATTTTTTACACTTAAACACTTTTCGATAACCTGCTGGAGCGCAACCATCTGATCAACACATCCTCTCCCTAGCATGAAGCCACCCTGAACGTCCCAAATTTTAATTTCGGCAGTTTCACGTCCTCTTCCAAATACTTTACCAGGTACATTGAGCAGACATTCTTCTATAGTTTTTGCAATCACTCTTGCTACTCTTATCCTTATCTAGTGGTACAATGATCGCGCTTTTCCAATCACTCGGTACTTTTCTACACCTAAGACATGCGTTGAATAATTCACACAATCTTCGCACTAGCTTTGCACCTCCATATTTTAACATCTCACTAATGATTTCATTTACGCCTGCTCCTTTACCGTATTTCAACTTTCTTACCGTTTTCTCTATCTCATATAACCTAATATCCTCCTCTGTTTCATTCACTATTTCTTCTAGATTCGCCTTATTAAACACTTCAGTCTTATTCTCCTCATTACCGTACAGCTTTCCGAAATATTCTTGCCAGTTTTTCCTCACGTCACAATCGTTCTACAATATTTCTTTGCTTGTATTTATCATTCCTACAGCATTCTGCTTTGAGCCACGTTTTTTATTTTTGACCCATTTCCAGAAGAGTTTATTGTTTCCCTCAAAATCATTCTATATTTTTTCCCCTTCCGCAGCCATCACTTCCTCGTTACCTATTCTCACTGCCTCCTTCACTTATTTCTTTCTTAATCTGTACACCTCATACAACTGTTTTTTCTCAATCTCACTTTTTGCAGCAATCATTGCCATGTGCGCGTCTTTTTTCTTACATACTGCCTTTTTTACCGATTCATTCCACAAAGCACATTTTTTATGTCCATCTATAGTCGTTCTTCTACATTTCTGCATGGCAGAATTGACAACTCAGTCTTTCAAGCTTATTTAAGCACTTGTGTCCTTTATTTGTTCGTTCCACACTGCAGCATTCACATTCAACTCCCAACTGACAGTATCTACATACTTCATTCTCACACCATTATCTACCAGTTTATCTACCCTAATTCTGGACGTTCGCACTACGTTTGGTTTCATTCTCTAGACCTACTTTTTCCCTAAACTCGATACAACCAAAAAGTGCTCCGATCCACACTCCGATCCGCGCATCTTTCTTGCACCTATACTTTTAAATCCACATCTTATATATATATATATATATATATATATATATATATATATATATATATATATATATATATATATATATATATATATGATATATATATATATATATATACATTTCAGTTTTTGATAATTCGTTAATTGAAGAAAATGTCGGTTAAATAAATTGAGAATTTTACTATCATCTGTAGTCAGATTTGAAGTAACTTTTAGTTTTGAAATAATTAGAAAATAAATTGTACATTTTCTACCTGTAGCTCTTTTATTTCAAGTCTGACAACATTTTGATTTGTACATTATTATGACACTTTTAAAAGACAATTTTAAAAAAAGTGCCAAAATTTATCTACAGTCATTTGTTTTTGAAATATATACACTAACTGTTGTTTTTCATATAGACGCCATCTTGGATTTTTACATTATCGAATAGTATTTTTTATCACGTTTTCAGCGATGTATCACATGATACGAGAATTTACTTCCAACTATCAAAAATTTAAAAAATATAAAATTGAAATAGTAGGCCTTGAGAATGCATGGATTAATAAATGAAAAATTGATAAAATTAGATTCCTAATTATTGTAATTTCTAATAACTAAAATAAAAACAAAACCGATAATAGTAACTATCATAAAACATGCTCGATATGTCCCCCTCTACACTCCACACATTTTCTACATTTTCATATCATGTAATACATTGTAGAAGAGGTGTTAGATCCACTATTCGATGATGTAAAAATCCAAATAGCGTCCAAAAACAAAAGTTAGAAAGGTATTAAATTTTGTAAGTAAAAACAGATAAATTAGCAAGGGTTTAAATTTTTGATAGTTCTCGTATCATGTGATACATCGCTGAAAAGGTGATAAAAAATACTATTCGATAATGTAAAAATCCAAGATGGCGTCCATATGAAAAACAATAGTAAGTGTATGTATTTCAAAAACAAATGACTGTAGATAAATTTTGGTACTTTTTTTAAAATTGTCTTTTAAAAGTTTCATAATAATGTACAAATCAAAATGTCAGACTTCAAATAAAAGAGCTACAGGGGGTAGTAGAAAATGCACAATTTTTGTTTTCTTCAATTATTTCAAAAACAAAAAAAGTTACTTCAAATCTGACTTTACCATGATGATAGCCATAAAATTCTCTAAAACTTTCCCCATTTAACCGACATTCTATCTTCAATATTAACGAATATAGCAATACATGCATGCTGAATCTCGGACACACTGTATATATATATATATATATATATATATATATATATATATATATAATATATATATATATATAACATATAAACGGTCATTGTGGAGCCCGTCGGTTATATAAACCGTACGCTCCGAGCCCAAAATACGTTACGGAGCCCGTCTGCGGGCTCCATAGTACCCAGTGTATATCATCATAATACGATGGTAGATGCTATAAAACGCGTAAATTGAAGTTTTGATGGCTCCACAATATACCATTAGCATAACCACTATATACAGAATAGTGCTAAGCATCTCGTTGTAGAGGGCGCATTTTTATACAACTGCTGTGGCGGGACTAACCGGGCGTTGTTTAGCCCACCTCATGACAACACTGTTCGGGCTTTATAAGAGCCGCTTGGTATATTATGAACTTTGGATTGAAGTTTGAACGCATTATAATGACTTAACTTACTATTTCTTCGCTCTCTTGCAGAAAAATATTAATGACTGCGATTCTATTTTGTATTTGAATATTATACTGCAGTAGTAAATAAAATGAATTACTTATAGATAAATTAAATTATATTTTTTAATTAAACATTATGTTATTTTTGTCTATATAAATTATAAGCATAAGCCTTAACGACTACCCATGTTCTCCCTACAAATACTGGATCGTGCTTTCGAATAAATTTTTCTACTTCGTCTTTTTTGGGTGAAATTTTATTTTTTACATGGTGACGAAAGTGTTCCGATATTAATCGTTTTTGTTCTTCCGTCCATCTTTCTCTTACAATTTTTGATTTTTTTTTATTGGTTTTGGATGTTTTTTCTGCATTTTCTGAAGCAGAACTTGTACTCGTATCTGAAATTTAGGATGTACTGTAAAAAATTATTATTGCGGAAAGATATACAAAATATACCTAATCTTTTACTAGATCTGCGTTATTTTCCTTTTTTTGATATTTCTAATTCCGAAAGAGAACGTTCTGTAGTACTAGCTAAAAGTGAATTAAACGTTATATTTGCAAACATAAACGTTGAAAATGTACCTGTGACATTTTTGTTTTACGTTTTTGTTTTCTGATTTCGTGCACATTATCGGAACAGGAATTGCTTGTTTCATTATTTTGTTTCTTTCGTTTTTTAGTTTTTGGTCATAACCCGTCTATTTTCATTGCCTTTAACGCAGGAACCGAAATCCGATGTATAATTGCCATTAGAATTAGAACTCGAAGATGAATGATGCAAGTTATCTGGGTTTTTCTTCATCTCCGTCAGATTCTTCAGCCTCATCATTTTCAGATAACTCAATTTCTTCCAAACTTTTACCTTTATACTTGGTCCCTTCTCCTTTATTGATCGCCAACAATAATTTGACACCTTTGCCGTTTGATAAATGCCCTGAGGTAATCTAAAACAATATAATTACTAAGTAGCAAAACAAGAACTATGATCTTTGTTGCGATTCAATATTAAATCGTAATTCTATTGCCTACCTATAATATGATTCATGTGTTTTTTTGGTGTGACCCATAAAAGTAGCAAATTGTTCCATTTCCGCATCTGTTACATTCAGTACTTGAATAATAGAGGCAATTTGCTTCCGAAGGCGAGTGGATGTAAATAATTCTTTGTTCTTAACTTGTGATTGCTTGGCTAACTTTTGAAGCGTATGATACCCGCTTATCCATTTATTTGGAGTTTTTGGATTAGAAAATAGATACTCGTTTGTTCGAGGAACGCAATCCTTTCTAACACCTAGCATTATATCGATCCAGTTTTGCACCGATTTGGAAAACAGTATCGGCACTGGCTTACTACCTTTTCCCCCAGTTACAACAAGTTTAAAGTTTTGCACCAAAATTTGTGCGCTTTTGGTTAAGGCGGCAGAAAATTCCTCTTGTTGAACTTGCGTTTCGTTTTTACAATATGTTTCCACTTTTAGAAATTGAACAACAGTTTTGGTTTCTCCCATTTTTTTTTTCGTTCAAATCTTTTATGGCTAAGCTTGATATTTCCGAATTGCAATGGTTTTGATTAGATGTTTTAATTGCTTAATATTTATAAGACATTCCTCTTGGTTGTGACAAATAATCAATTTACTTTTTTAATAATATTTTGTAGCGATGTCGCATACCTGTTTCAGGGTTATACCCATATGTACAGCTAAACTAGCAGCGGAAAACGTACGGGAAGATGAATCATATCCACTGATTATCTTCGAGGCTGATACGAAATTATCAAAAAACTCTGGTTTTAAAGTTTCGAATAGAGTCTTTACTCCCATCATTTCGCGCACAGATATTAGAAGTCTGCCTAATTCTCTTAATTTATTTGAAATTGTGTTTCTAATTTGGGTTCTTTTGTGTTTTTAGTAAATTTTCACCATAACTGTAAATAAGTACATCTTTTATGGCCACTTGGGATATGTCGTCGGTTCTCATAATTTTGAACACTTCCTCTTTTATTCGTAGTGAACCATAAAATTCGATTTACTCCCGAACATATACTGAATAGTTGAGCTTCAGATAAGTGATTTTCACGCTGACCAGAAGTTTTACTTGTTGCGCGTAATTCACAACGCCTTCGATGTCTTCTCAGGTAGGCCTTTTTGAAAAACCAAAACAAAATTGGCAGACAACGTAATCATTTTGGTTGTTTCATTCTGCGCTTTTGGTCTCCTGACTGGCCGCACGTGACTTATTTTTCAGAAATGGCATAATTTCCTTGCCTGCGAATAAGATTGATAATTTTTTTTCTTTTGGGATCGTTGGAATTTAAAGACGATAACTCTTTTACTGCCCCTTCATCTTTATGGCTTCTTTGCAAATGACGAGAAAAATTAGTCACATCTGCAAAACAATACGGGCAAGTATTTTTTTTGTCCATGGCCTACAACCTACAGTCATCTCTACATTTCCAGGAGTATCCTGACATGAAAATAACACGTTTTACTTGATCTAGGTCTGCCACTTTTACGCACCTGAACAAATTGTCCAAATCTAGCAATGGTTCTATCTACATTGTCCTTTTAACACTTGGTTCTGCCTCAAGAATTATTGGGGTTCAATATCTTCTGAACGATTTCCTTCAATAAGGGCACGTACGTAAGAGCTTGTTGTTGAGTTTGAAACGGTACAATTTTCTCAAATTCAGCGGTAGAATTTTCCTTATTATGCTCCTCAGCACTTGCAGGTATGTCAGAGATGTCAGTAGCTTCTGAACGTTTTCTCCACCAGGAAGTGTAAATCCTCCTTCCACGGGCGTACTATTAAATATGCTGCATGACGAAATAGACAGTGGTTGTAAATCCGTGCAATCAAACACATTTAAATCTATTTTAGAGTAATCAAACGTAGAGTGTCTATTTTCACTATTAGGAATCACGATCTGAATAAAAATATTGTAGGCAAATTAAGTAAACAAAAATGTTGACACGTGTTGCATTAGGTGTATTCAATTATAAAATTGCAATTATAAATAATTGAATTAACGAATAAGTTTTGTTATGCGGACGTGATTGACAACTAAAACACATGGGCATTTTTAAAATCTGTCTCGGCGAAAGTAAGTAAACGAAACAAATCCAAATCTCATTTTGCTCAGTATCGTTTAAAGTTACCGATATCATAATTCAGCCCTTCATATAATTACCTACTTTACGTTTTTTACTAAAATATTTTTAATGCAAGTAATTAGTAGATATCTCGATTTTTAACTTTAAGTACTAGAGATCACCATTACATATCATAACTACTTTCTTTTATTTATTATAAACACATTGTGCAACTATTTAGATCTACTTGGTACCTTAATGGGACAAACGCGATAAAATCCTCAATCTCGTTAATGGAGAAGGGTGCAAATGTCTATAAAAAAGAAAGAGACCTACTAATTCGACCGAAATTGAATTATGTGTAGACACATACATCATCTTAACTGTTTAGAATGCAAGAAATGCAACTCCGGTATAGTTTTTTTTGTACCTACCTGATTAATTATTGGAATTAAAAAATCTGATGTTTCTTTTGATTCCTGAGATGTTGTTGCGGAACAGATACTAAAGTCTAACTCAAAGTATTCCAATATTAAACGAGAATACAAAATCCCACCAAAAACATTTTCATGTAAAATGTTGCCAAGACTATGTGGCTCGCACTGTCAAAAAGTTATCAGATCTCATGTAGAGCCAAGCTTCTAACTCCACGCGCCCTAACTCTACAAGTTCGAACTTCACAAGCTCTAAACCTTAGTTAAAATATGTGGTTTGGCCATTTCGTTACTACAAGAACTATTGTATAACAGAAAAGTAATGAACAGTGAATAAATTTCTCACTTTACGCCCATGTGAATATAGAAAAATGGCCAAGTCACATATTTTGACTAAGGTGAACATTTATTGTAGTCTATGATAAACAATTAAGGTAACAGAAAAATGAACAAAGGTCTAAAACTATTATCGGAAACTGTTAATGTAAATGATGTAAAAATTAATGTCAAAAAATTCAAGCCATGATTATTACAACTTTACCTAAGAGTACCAAAACATATCGATTATGGAAACCTAATTCTGAAAATTAACGATGAACAATTAAATTTGGTTAAATCTTTTAAATATTTGGGTATGAAAGTGGATGAAAATGTAAATTTAATGACCAATTTATCTATATTATAAACAAAATTATACATAAATTGTATCTGTTCAATAGAATCGCAAGAAAAATAGCAAATGTTAATGCTTTCATTAATATTTATAACGCAACATTAAGCCAATTTTACCTTTACCTTTAAAACAAAAATTAAACATATTTACTTTTGTAAATAATATTTAAGTTCACCATTTTATATGTATATTATTATAGTATGTTTATTTATAATAGCTAGTTTATAATATATATTTTTAAATATTATTTTCTTTCCTCAGTTCTTTGACAAAATATTAGGAAATAAAAAGAAATAAAAATTGAAGCAAGAAATAACTGTAGAATGTACTTACCGCTACTGTTAACAGCCATTTCGCATAGT
The DNA here is from genome assembly GCA_036346205.1 of Vesta saturnalis. NCBI lineage: Eukaryota > Metazoa > Arthropoda > Insecta > Coleoptera > Lampyridae > Vesta > Vesta saturnalis. The sequence continues at coordinate 8,380,590 of JARFJB010001851.1, read as the reverse complement.
TTTTCAGCTCTAGAACTCATTTATCACTTGAAAATTAACGATATGCACACTACAAATTAAATTGATAAACTGAATGGTAACATTTTTGAAGTTAACCACGAAGACATTGTAATGAATAGAACAAAAGTCTTATTGAATAATCAATTTCCTGTGTCATTAAAATGGGTACCACAATTAGAAACTACCTGGGTTTTGTTTGGGAATTACAATAAATTTCAATCATTAATGGAACAATAGTTAATTACCTTAATCTGCATTCCATAGGTATGCACATTAAGGAAAAATAAAATTTTAAAAGGGGATCCATACTTATTGTTATTCTTTTATTCTTCTAAATGAAGACAATTGTTTCTTTAAAATAGTTTTTGATTTGGTATAAAATATTTTAGCAAGTAATCTAACGTCAATGTTATGAAAGCTTATATTTTTTAATTTAAATTGGACTTTCTTAGCAAACAAAATAATGAAATTACAACTAATTTAATTTCACTATTCCTTTTAAAATATAATTTCTATTAAACAATTAATTAGGTACTTCTTCAAAATAAAGTTCTAAGAGTACATAACAGGCGTTTCTATCTTCATGGATATTAAATGTAAATGCTTTGCTGAAAAGTTCATTTTCAAGCAGTACAAACTCAATCGAATATATTTAATCTAAATCTGATCAATTCATAATTACAAGAACCGCATTCTGTTGGATCGGCAACAAAAAGTATTAAACCTAATATTTTGTTTTGTTTAAAGCAGATACAGTTTTTGAACTTTTAAACTTTGCTTAATATTTTTTATGAACTATCGTTTTTCCAGAAATTGTCCATTGGGTACTAAGTTGCCCAAAATTAAAAGTGAGTTCTTTATTTAAAAATATATTGCCAGATCGCAAAAGCTAGGTTTAAAGGTCTTAATTTAATGAAATCGCACAAAACTCGAATAGTCGTGGCTTGCAGTTCATAAGCATTGATGAAAAATACCTCTAATAGTATAAAAGGTAAACATCGTTTAACATATACACCATAAGTACCTTGATGAGCCCAAATAGACTGGCAACGTTGGCGGGCTCACGTAGGAACGCTTAACATATATTCTGTATATAATCGGCTTCACAACGCTCTGTATATACGGGTACCGGCTCAACAGCGGCCTGTTAACGCATCGGGCTCCAAACATACCGTTTATATCATATATATATATATATATATATATATATATATATATATATATATATATATATATATATATATATATATATATATTGCTTAAACCACGTATTAGATACAAATAGGTTTCTCTCCACACAAATGTTCACGAGGCCTTCAGTGTTCTCATTATTCGGTCTCAGAACCTTCCTAAGACGCGTTCAGTAGACCCATCCATTCATGTCTACCAACATCACCACTCTTTCGTTTGGCTTACATACGTTCAACGCGTTCCCTATATCATTGCAGAAGTTCTCACACTCATGGTCTCTTTTTCCATTCGCCGCTGACATAGCATGAAATGAGAAAAGTTTTACGAACTTCCACTTTCATTCTAACTCACATTACCCGGGAGGATTCCAATTCATACTGTGGAACACATCATTTCGCTCTTTCACTCGGTATCACTCTAACTACTTTAGTGGTTTGCATTTTAGCCTCAACTCCTGACCATAGTGTTTGGCGGCCATCCTCCATCTCCACAGCATTCTTTCCTTTGCGCTTTGTCTCCGATATACACAGAATATAAATCTGCCTTTCATTCAGTACAATCGCAAGTTCAAATTCTTTACCACGCATACCTCTAGCATTCCACGTACCAACTCGCCATTCTTTCCTTGCACTGTCATCAGCGACGGGGCCTGCCTGTTTCGACCCTTATAGTCAGGTCGACCTAAGGCATTGGTATTTTTATTTTTAGTAATTAAATTAGGAGGCAGACCGGTTATTAGCCAAATCGTGCCCCGGATGATGTAACATTCCCTACTAACGGTATCGTCCTACTACAATACACCTGCGCAACTCACATATTTATGGAAGCGGATGTGTGACAAACAAAGTGATGCATTATAAATATTAAGAATAGTGTATAGAGCATATTTTTACAAAGATATTTACATGAAGATACATTTTTATGGTAGAGTTTTGAAAAAGTGTGTTAAACGATATGACTTACATAAAATTAGTCCGGTACACAAATATATTGTTATTATATTGATAGTTTGCATATAATTTAATTTAAAACCATAATCTTATCCCCTACATTCAACAAAAAAATATAATATTAATTCTATACATCCCTATATATATATATATATATATATATATATATATATATATATATATATATATATATACAGGGTGTCCAGTTTAAGATGAAATGCATGGGAATATTGGAAACCGTTAGAGATACGAAGATGGTTAAATGGAGAAAAAGTTGCGTCATTATATGCCCAAGAAGTAACCATGGTTACATGTCAAAAATCCTTCCATTTACTAGACACAGGGTGATAACTGAAAATATGCGTTTTCTAAAATCGCTATATCTTGTTTCTTGCAAGAGATACATCCACGATTTTTGCAGGATGGGGTAACAGGTAGCGAGGATTTCAAAATGGTTTTGAAAAAATCTAGGCCTACTAGATTTTGAGATAATGCACGCAACTTTCGATTTTCTTATGGACGCCATATTGGATTTTTGCATTTTGAATTCTTCATAAAAATGCTTTTCAACCATATATCATATGTTTATAATCTGCCAATGAGAAAGTGTCAAATTACACAATTAAATTTATATCAAAGCAACCTTGACATATTATGTATTTTAATTAAATGAAAATTAATATATAAATTAAACTAACTATTGAGAACAATATTATTGATTATTAACATAAATCATAATAATAAAAGTGACAAAAAACAACAAAAAATAAAATTTAATATTATACTGAATTTTACTATTAATTAATCAAATGCTGGAATAAACCTTCATTCTCCTGCAAACACCATCTGCATCGACTTAGCACTGCATCACAAGAGTTCCTTATCATCTCGCATTTTTGAATTCTTCATAAAAAATGCTTTTCAACCATATATCAGATGTTTATAATCTGCCAATGAGAAAGTGTCAAATTACACAATTAAATTTATATCAAACTAGGCCTTTGCCAATCAACCATCTATTCAATTATTGCAAGAGAATGGAGGTTTATTCGAGCATTTGATTAATTAATAGTAAAATTCAGTATGTTATTAAATTTTATTTTTTGTTGTTTTTTGTCACTTTTATTATTATGATTTCTGTTAATAATCAATAATATTGTTCTCAATAGTTAGTTTAATTTGTAGATTAATTTTCATTTAATTAAAATACATAATATGTCAAGGTTGCTTTGATATAAATTTAATTGTGTAATTTGACACTTTCTCATTGGCAGATTATAAACATATGATATATGGTTGAAAAGCATTTTTTATGAAGAATTCAAAAATGCAGAAATCCAATATGGCGTCCATAAGAAAATCGAAAGTTGCGTGCATTATCTCAAAATCTAGTAGGCCTAGATTTTTTTCAAAATCATTTTTGAAATCCTCGCTACCTGTTATCCCCATCCTGCAAAAATCGTGGATGTATCTCTTGCAAGAAACAAGATATAGCGATTTTTAGAAAACGCATATTTTCAGTTATCACCCTGTGTCTAGTAAATGGAAGGGATTTTTTGACATGTAACCATGGTCACTTCTTGGGCATATAATGACGCAACTTTTTCTCCATTTAACCATCTTCGTATCTCTAACGGTTTCCAATATCCCCATGCATTTCATCTTAAACTGGACACCCTGTTATATATATATATATATATATATATATATATATATATATATATATAAGGGTACGTTTGGGGTCACTTTTTGTTATAAAGTGAGAAGTTTGAGGACAAAGTGGAAGTTCGGGGTCGGGGCTCAATCTTCCTGTACCCAAACTTCCTACTTTGTGACAGAAGGGTCTCCCAAAAGTTCGGCTAGTAAATAAATTTCAAAATACATATAAAGAACATGGTAAGTTTGAGGATATTTTTTAATACGAAACGTACAATTTGGGGTCAGTGTGTAAGTTCCGAGACATAATATAAATTAACATTACATCTAAAAATCTATTTCTTGTAAACCCTAATAAAAATATGTTTGAAGACAGGTAAAATAAATCAAACATTGATTACATACAATTATTTTCCTTTATACGGCAAGTACAAAAGTTTTTTTTAATCAATTCGATAACTTATATAAAAAAGCATTAAAATAATATTGTGATTGGTGTAGAAATTGATATTAATGCTAACTTTTGTACATACCTCTATATAGAGATTTAGTTTCCAACAATAGACATTTGACACAAAATCACAAATTAATGTTTGAAGGATTTGCCCTTTAAAAGTGTGTAAATTATAGTATTAGGTCATTGATACTAGATTTTAGTATATACTGTGTTTTGAAGTGGGTAAACGTTTTTTGGTTGTTTGTTACCTTCCAACCTACATATAAATGTAGGTATACAAGGTTATGCAATCGACTATATTTTCGCTAAATCGACTTATTAGCTCATTTTACAACTTTTGGTCAAGTTTTGCCAAGATCGGCCATGGTGCATGGGTGCGTGCGTGTATGTATGGATGTATGTTAGTATCCACGATAACTCCAGAACGAAAATACCTACGCACTTAAAATTCTGTATCTAAGCTTGTTTGTATTTGGCTTAGAGCTGATTAGATTTTGGGAGAAATCCACAGGCGGGAGAGGGGTATATTGGAGGTAGTTTTGGTTTTTATCAAATATTTCTAAAACAGCTGTATATTTCAAAAACATAAAAATACCTGGATATAGACCTTAAACATATCGATTAATTATATTTTATGCAATTTTTTGATACGACGCGTAATTTAGCGGCAAAAAATCCCAAGGTAGAATTTCATTATCTAAAAAAAATCATAAGAAAAAGTGTAGACGTATTTTTAAAGAAAATTTAATTTTACATAAATTCTCTTTACAAAGTTTTTTCATGTAAAGCGTAATAAATGTAAAAATTAAATAAATATGATTGAAAATGCTGAAGCTGTATTATCGATATTTTTATAGAAGCGGGCGGCTTTGGAATTTTTTTTACGTTAACATGTATTTATGTCTATGAGTCACTATCTGACAAGTTTTAACCGTCATTCTGACATAGGTTACTGTTTTTGTTTTTACAATGTTACCTGTTTTCGATATGAACGTATAAAGGAGAGGTTGCATAGTTATCCTAAAAAAATTGAAATTAAAATTATTTCATCCCTTTTAATTTAAGTAGCATCTAGATGTCTATTAACCTCTGTCTGACGTGAGATTTTAAACGTGATTGATTTAATTATCCTTAAATTTAAATTTCCATTTTGTAGGTTGGAAGGTCGTGTGGTGTTCAACACCACATTTTTTTAATTCTTTTTATTTTAGTCGTCTTGATTGTGTAATATTCTTCGACATTGAGAGTAATTGTTTAGCTAAGGACACAATAAGAGGTAGAAGAAATAAAAGGAGAAATGAATTGCAAGATATAAGACGCCGAGACCTTTACATACTTTAAAATGCAAAATTGTTTGCTTTGTAAATTTACTTGTAAGTCTTAGTAAGTTGTGAATCTGAATAATCGGATAACAAAACAATGATGGTGGCCCAATTACAATTTTTATGTTTTTTGCCGATAGTATCACAGTTGTAAATTTTAATCTTCTATCAGTTGAAATAACGTAGTCAGTTTAACCATTGATTAAAATATTAGAAGATTTTGGTGAATTATGTAGAACTAGAAAACTAGCAAATCAAGGGTTGTTATTTTTTGTCAGAGTGTTATTTTGTAACTAGAAAATACACTTTTCTTGTTACGTATCGGATGACGCAGTACCGGGGAAAGTAATAAGATCCCTTCTAAAACAGATCTTACAAAGGTTACAAGGTATTGGATTATTTCCCGGAATACTTGTTTGTGATTAAGGAAACAATAACAGAAAAGCGTTGGCATCCTTGAGGGCTACAAGAGATAATGTTAAAATATTATTTAATGGAATGGAGATATATACATATTTTGGTACACCTAATTTGAGTAACAACCTTATCAATACAACATCTAACATATTTGTCGACGGCAATGAAGTATCATGAAACTATTTTGTGGGTACGTATAAGGGGTTGATAAAAACAGCCAAGTAACAAAGGCAATACTGAAAGTCACAGATATACACGTAAATCCACTACATTTCAAAAAATACATGTGAAATACGTAATTCAGCAGCTGATGCAATTTCAACTTGTGCCAAAATAGCCGAGGTTCGATCGAAAACTGCGAAGAATGACTACGTTTCTCAAATACGTTAACAATACTTTTGATTGCTTAAATGGTCGAGTTGCTAAAGATGCTATTCGTATAATTCCGCATTATCAATTCATAACACATCTACATACACAATTTTAACTGAAGCATTAGCGTACTTCCAAAAAATTACAATGTTTGAAAATGGGCGCATAAAACATGTATTGTATCTAAGGATTTCAGTGGTCCATTAGAGCGGTGCTAGGACTGTGTCAATCTCATGTAAACGACGGATACCAAGATTTACTTGCATCCCGGATCAATCAAGACCCAATAGAAAATATGTTTTCGGTAATTAGAAATAGAAATAGATACAATGCTCAACCAACTGTGAAGCAGTTTCGCATCGCATACATCATAATATGCATATCGCCTCCAAGAACCAGTGGCAGGATCAAATTGTGGAATATATTCAGATGACTTTGTAGACTTACATTATGATCAACCCAATTCCAGCACTTTGCCATTGATGTCTAATATTAATGTTCACGGTTACATGAAAATGTACAGGGTGTTTAAAACTCGACGCCCAATGCCTAGAAAAACCCAATGAAAAATAATATTAAAAAATGTGAGGCGGGGACTCAAAATCTGAATAAGTAAGCTCCATTTTTCTGTAAAAAGTAAATTTTAACAGTTACGGGAAAATGAGTAATGACGTCATCAAATAACATTTTCCCAGGAAAGTACCCATATTTGTCTGGTTTTGTAAAACCATGTTATTCTTTTTCTCTATCTATTACTGTTTAAAAGATATAAGTCCAAATGTTAAAAAAGGTAATAACCCAAAAATTACATTAGCTTAACTTAAGATCTGCACGAGATTTTCACAGCCGCTATCAATTTAATCAAGTAAGCCATGTGATTTATTATGTTCGCATTTGCCAATTTAAATGTCTATGATATTTAAAGAAAGTAAAAAAATAAGCACATATAAATACAAAAGAACATCAATTATATTTAAAAATATCAAAACTGTTGAATAAATAACATTTACAACAGGTTTTCAATGTGATTACCACCTGCTCTTTTTAAAAGATATAAGCCCAAGTAAAATCACTATCTACTTTATCAAGTGGGCGGTTGCCAGCACACATTGTGTAACTGTCAGTGCATTTTTCAGAGAGTATGTGTATGTATCATTTAATAATTATGATTGCATCATTAAAGACAATATAATTATATAACATCTATAGTTTTGATGGTAACAATGATTACACACAATGAAAAGATAGATATGCTACTGATACATGGTGAAGAGAGAAATTACGCCGAGAATAAGTAATGAACACACCGTCGCTCAAGTTTTAGAGTATTTTGAGAAGAATCTGTAAAATTCAATTAGAGAAGTTTACAGAACCTTGAATTTAAAACTAACCTCGGTCCAATGCATTTTAAAAAGAAATGGGAACGATGATTATAAACTACATAATTTGGAGCAACCGACACATGCGCATAGGAGGCTCAATAGCCGTTCACCAAGAAATTGCGATCATAGAATTTTTCAACATACTCTTTGTACCAAGGAAAGTCGATTTGTCAGCAATGGGAATCCAAATAGGAAAAATTCACACTACTGGTCAGTGGAAAACCCACATTATATAAATCAAATAGAAAATTAAGGCCACTTCGGTATGTATGTATGGTGTGGCCTCATTGGAAGACATTTGGTTGGACCATATTTTAGTATTAGACAGTCAGCTCAAATTGTAAAACAATATTTAGACAATACCTTTGGAGATATGTGGATTGGGATAAAGGGATAGACACTTTGGCCAATAAAGTCTCCAGACCTTAGTCCGCTAGACCTTTTTTGCGGGGCGCTCTCAAAAATGAGGTTTATAAGGGTACATATCGAAATGTTGAACATTTAAAATAAAAATCAATATTGCATGTAACAATATTACTGGTGACATGATAGGGAGAGCTACTAAACGAGAGCTTCCCATAGATTAGATTTATGCTCAATAGTAGGTGGCAATCACTTTGAAAACTTATTGTAAATGTTTATTATTTATTCAACAGTTTTGATACTTTAAATAGAATTGATATTCTTTTGTATTTATATGTGCTTGTTTTTTTTATCTTCTTTAAATATCATAACCATTTATGTTGGCAAATGTAAACAAAATAATTATCATGGTTTACTTGATTCAATTGATAGCGGCTGGGAAAATCTCATATAGATCTTGTCAAGCTAATGTGAATTTTGGGTTATTATTTTTTTTTAACATTTGGGTTTATATCTTTTAAACGGTAATAGATAGAGAAAAGATGTTTAAACAAAAAATATCAAGAAAAATATAGGTTTTACAAAACCGGACAAATATAGGTAATTTTCTGGAAAAACTTAATTTTTATTTTATTTATTATTCGTTTTTCCGTAACTGTTACTGTTACTTTCTACAGAAAAATGGAGCTTACTTATTTTGATTCTCCGCTTCAGATTTTTTAATATTATTTTTCCTTGGCTTTCCCTAGGCATTGGGCATCGAGTTTGAAACACCCTGTTCAAACTCCTTTGAGTGTTAATTATGAAGATAAAATAAATAAACATCATGTAGGTAATTAAGGTGCAAGAAAGCGCCACGTTAGAAAATTGCACCAATGTTTATGTTGTTGGCTATATATGTGTTCAGGTGTTGAAAAAGTTTGATTGTAATCAGCGTAAAAGTGAATTTTTAAATAATATGTTTGTCTTGATGATAAATCACAATTGCTATTGTTGCATAAAAATTATGGTGAGGCGGAAATTATAAATTATTTAACGAGCTCAACTAAAAAATTTGCAGAAATTGTGACGTTTATGTTTTCATTGCTTCAACACTACATTCGAACATTATACTAACGTATAATGTTAAAATAGCATATTAAAAAACAAGTTTTATAAGACCAGTCTGGAACCACGAATTCAAGCCTAAAAAAACGAGTGGCGTAGCCACGAGCTTTTTAAAGAATAAGTGCTTCATGGTCTTATGAAACACGTTTCACTTTAGTTGATTTAGGGATTTTTGTGTCAGTTGGTAATGTCTTAATTTTAAAAGTGGAGATTTGATCTAGTCGCTTTTTATGTTATCCAAATTCTGTCACAAAACACGAAAATGGAAGATAATCAGAATAATCTTGCATGTACATCTCCTGAAATACGTGAAATTGTCAAAATACGGTCGCGAATTTGTTCACATTAAAGTTTTCCACTACACGCATCCTGTTTTTGACACATTTTGTAAGAGTGACAAGCATGACATATTCCAGATCGAGATTTGCCAACCTAAAAATTTGCGTAAAATGTTCCGGGCATTAATGGATATAATGACATCGGAGATGATGTCGTCACGTTTCTTAATATGTCTATTAGAGTATCAAAATGGAAGTAAATTACAAAAAAAATATTAAGAATTTCTTACTAATTCAGATAAAAGATAAATATAGTACGTGGTTTTAATAGTGAGTGCGAGGATTATCAAATGCTTATTAGCGATAATATAATAAAAATTAAATTATATAGGTCAATATTATGGGAAACAAGCTCTAGAAAACGTGTTAGTACGGCGGTTTAAAACCTCGCCGTAGACTAAACTTGAAAAGGCGATAAGTAGAGCACGCAGAAATATGCATTTGCATGTTTTAAATTATGCAGAATAATAAGTTTTTCTAATGTAAACGAATTTTAAAAAATACTTTAATATGATACCATTTTTATAAGGCATATTTTTCCATATTGCGTATTGTTAGTGCACGTTTGCATGAGAAATCTGGAACACTGGAACTGTGGCAAGATCTGTAACAATCAAAATACACAGGCATATAAATAATAACCTTTATTATGCGTTTTATCGATTTTGTAGTAAATACAGTTCGAATATTAAAATTTGTTTGATTAATAAACCCTTTGCGAAATTAATTCCGGCCATTCAAACCTACTCTTTTTCCGAATGGTGCACTTCTGAGATTTTAATTTTAAATTACGACTTATAAATAAATAAATACTCTAAGATACAACAAATGTTAAATAACAGGGAAGTTAAAATCCTAAAAGAGCATAAAAAGAAACACCCTTTAACACGTTTGAGGTGTTTTTCCATTAAACGTACAAAAGATTAAAATTTATCGCTGGTCATATAATTCAAAAGAGTTTATTGCAGATTCAATATTTCCTGGTCCCTTTATAGGTAAATCTAAATAATATTTGCACTTAATTATGCCGACACAAGGGGTTTGTGAAACATTTAAAATACGATTTCTTGGTACGGTATAAGTACTAAATATATTAAATAAAGTTATAAATAACCTTCATAAAATTATGAAACCACCAAAAATCGCCAATTCACCATTGATAAGAATTGCAGTTTCTAATTAATATTACAGAGGCTCATTCATGTTAGGTATTCACTAGTAACCGGGTTTGTTTGTGCCTTTCGTAGTTTTACTTGATTGGTTCCACATTCTTGTTTTTAATTGCCAAAATTCCGAAAATAGGATCGAACAGAAAAGGACTGTTTAAATTATGGACAAAAAATCATACAGAATTACAATTGAGTGATGAAAAAATTGTGTGCACTGTTTGCAGTAAAAATGTAAGTTTAGCTTATTTTTAGTAATTTGCAATTCAATGTTTCAAGATTTTTACTATCCAGACCTAGCGTTTGCCATTTTTCTTTATGTATTTAAATATTTATAAATTTGCACGACGCAACTGTGAAAAGAAATATCAGATTGACCAACATGTGGCAACGAAAATACACAAAGACAATAAAATTTTATTTTTCAATAATAAACAGACACCCTTGACATACGCAACAACACCAAATACTTCAAAGCAGCTGATTTTAATTCAGATTTATGCGAAGCTTTGGTAAGTGGAAATATTCCTTTGACGAAGATTGAAAACGTTCGATTCCGCTCATGTCTAGAAAAATATACCGACCATTGGCTATTGTCTCTCTTCTGTGATCAAAATATGTAGATGTAAATTATTACAATTATTACAATACTTTGCAACATATCAAACCAAAATTGCTGATAATTTTATATGGATAATGGTTAATGAAACCACGGATACAATAGGTCGATATATAGTAAATTTATTAACCGGAGCTCTTAGCACTGACGAGATTTCCACTCCGTATTTGATTTCTGTAAAATAACTAGATCAAACAAACCTACTACGATTACCAGCTTTGTCAACGAATGAATTAATAAATTCTACCTGCCAGAAGCAGTTCAGACGGAAAAAGTGCTGTTCTGGTGTCTGATGCAGCAACGAAAAAATCAACAGCTCTAAAAATATTTTATCGGAATTTACTCCACGTTACATGCTTAGCGAGTGGTATTCGTAGGGTAACGGAATTTACACGCAACGAATACAGCAAAGTTCATAGTTTGATTAAGAATGGAAAGAAATTATTCTTGAAGGCACCCCTCCATATTCAGTGGTATAAAGAACGTTTACCGGATACGCCTTTACCACCACAACCGACTATTACGAGATGGGGAACTTGGCAGGAAGCTGCTTGTTTTTATAACCAACATTTTGTAAAATTCGGGAGCCTAGTAAACGAATTAGATGAAGTAAGTATTACAGCAGGCTCTGAAATAAAAAAAACTAAACCACATGAATCTAAAAAATGCTCTAGCATATATTTCAATCCATTTTCAAAAAATTGCTTAGTAACTTCTAAATTAAAAGAAAAGTCTGCCCCTTTATCTAAATTGTTAGCTTTAGTAAACAATTTGAAAACTAATTTAAACAGTGTACTTGGCAATACAGGACATAAAGTGATTAACAAATTTATTGAAATTTTGAATAAAAATAAAGGTTATAAAACCCTTAACGCAATTAATGAGACTTTGTGTCACTTGATGTGGCAATCGAAAATCATTACTTTTAAAAAAGCACCAATTACATCTTGTGATGTGGAACAGGTATTTACGATTTAAGTATCGTAATGTTTTATATTACTATACGCGATGGGATAATTAACCCATCAAGTATCGTAATGTGAAATTACGATACGAATACCGTACAACGTTTTATCTACTATCAACAGTTTTAATTATATAGAGAAATAAGTAATTCAATCAGCGAAATGTATTAACAACGGTATTATCCAAGCAGGCGTATTATATAATTGTCATTGTAAAGTTCAATCAAAGTCAGATTGTCAATTCTGTGGATAACGTTAGTGTTGCCTCTACATCTGGTTCAAAGATTTCTAATTGCAAGCATTTTATTATTAATGTTTATAATAAATAGTTTATTAAAATTTTGTTAGATTTCATTTTAGTAATTATTTTATTCTCACTTTTACTTTGCCGCAATAGTGCGGTAAAGTGATACTTTACCGTACTAGTACGGTAAAGTAAGACATTACGGTATGCCATTAAGTGTCGTAAAACTTGACATTACATGTTGATAGTAGATAAAGGTCTTTTTACGTTATCTGATCGTTGGAAAAGTTTTAAGGTATACAATATAGAAAAACATATTGTGACGTATTTCAACAACAAAAATACTGAACATTAACTGAATAAATGTGAAACCTCTCTATTTTATTGCAAATATTTTTTGCAACCCGGATTTTAGCCTATTAGGCAATTTTACGAATAGTTGCATTAAGCATTAAACTGGCAATGTTTAATCAATAATCATTAATCGTATAATCGTGTTTGTGTACGTATATGAAAATATATATATATATATATATATATATATATATATATATATATATATATATATATATTTTTATATATATATATATATATATATATATATATATCGTAATTACTATTTTATTGTAACTAGTACAGAAAATAAAAATTTTGTTAATGAAAGAAAAATAATAATACGCATGTTCGAAGAAAAGCACAATTATTTTTTTAGTGCATGTACGTATATTATGTTTTTAAACAGCATATTTTGTGTGTTGAAATGATATATTATGCGCCTAGAATTAAGGTTTTTTAGGGCATATTCCTGCGTGCACTAGTGATAATATACACAATTGTAATCCTTGATTAATTTTTAATCCGAGGCCGAGGGCTAAAATATAAGGCCGAGCAACAAAAATGTGACAGTGCACGTGTTGCGAATAAAATTTTTTGTAACCGTTTACATAAATTAGAAAAAGATTAAATTTTGATATTTAATGACAAATGTCAAATTAAATACATAAACAAAAAAGTTTATATATTTAGTTATATACCACTTATTTGTTTATGTATTAAAAGTAACGATTACAAAAAAAATTGTTTTATTAAAATTATTTCATTTCTTCAAATTCTCACTTCACAAGTTATAATTTTTAGTTTATTTGTATTCACATTTTTATTTTAATTCTATTGTAGTACACTTTAACACAAGTTTACTAACTTAAACATTATTTTTTATACATGTACGATAAGATTAACATTGTCCCTGTTTTGATTACTCTTATACCGATGGTAATCGTTATTTGTATGATTGTTTTGTTTAATTGCAATAAATGCAATGATTTTGTCAACAGAGTTTTTTATATTTCTGCTCAACGTTCACGCTCAGAAGTTTGGGAATGACTTCAACAGATAAAGAAGGTTTCTTTTTTTGTATACATACACTTTTTCTTTTTCAAATAATTTGGAACGTGGTAGTTTTAAAAATTTCTGATTTGTTGAAGAAAATCACATGTCTTCTTTTCTGGTTCTTTTTGTTAAGCGGGAACGCCATTTTTAAGAAAATGGATGCGTCGTTAGAAAACTAACATGATATATGGAGAAGATTTCTATAATTCTATTATATTACTTAAAAATTAACAGTTTTGGTACTGGATTTGGCTTTCTATATAACTAATTGTACTAAATTTGTTTAATGGCCGTATATTACGGATCTAATTAGTTTCTAACACACATTTCGCTTCGATTCAAGAGGTATGTCAAACCACTTTCTTTCCTTACATTAATAATTTGAAATCAATAAGTACGTATTGTAATATTGTAAAATAACAAACATTTTAAAAGAAAATTTCGTATCGACTCATTTTCTAACACAATTGGTTTATATAGGTTCTTTTCGTCTTATTGGATTTTATCATTTCTTCCGTCCTCAAGATGATATTTACCGATACTACCAGTACAGTCGGCTAACGTTTCTCCGAGTTATGAAATATCATACCACTGCTCTCCGAAACCGAGCATCACCCGGTGAGTGCATTTTAATAACTAATTCCGCATTACAAAGCTCTAGTTACATATACAATTGCTGGGGTTACTCTCAGAACAACTCGCTATTATCACGAATTACCATTGTACTGCTAGGTTTATCATTTTTGGAGAATTTAAAGCCTGTAACCGTTTTGGTGAATCTTTTATTAGGATCATATGGAACGAGGTTATCTACCTCTAACTACAAACGTTAGTTAAGTTTAAGTGGGAATTCGAGTTGGCTTACTTACACCTGTAATTGGTTTGTTAACTGTTAACCTTTATTGTCTTTATTGTACAGAGTGCGTCCTAAACTATAGTAACCTTTGGGTTACATAAAATTTAAATTGCTTGTTTAGGGGATTGCTTCTATAAGAATTTTATAGATGTCACGCCTATTTCGGTTAATGCATGCGTTGCATTTCACTTCAAAATTGTGTAAGCTACAAATGCTATCTTAATAAGGAAGCTATTCAATTTTATTATTACGGTATGATTATTATATTAGAACGTAGACAAAGAAACAAAAAGAAGTTTGCAAGTGCAACAGACGGTAATTCCTACACTTATCTGCTGTTAGAAATACACCGTCTAGCTTCGGGGTCAGAAGTGTATATTTAACAGGCGCCAGGGGTTGTTTCCCCAGAAGTCGAACGCAGTACTATCCCAACCCCGGGATAGTAAGGTATGTGCAGGTAAGTACAGGAAGGAAAGGATAACATTCACAAAGAACGGGAAGAGTAAGAAAATGAGTCTCTCGAACGTATCGTTATATTTCGATAAAAAAAATAATTTGGTTTAATGGTAGCAGTGAACAAAAAAAACCACACACAAAAAAATTACTCGGCTATCTGCGTAGTATAAACAACACCTTAAGAAAGATTATGAATATAATTACAAAATCATTAACCCGTTACTATGTTTCACAAAATTATAACCCAGAACATTTCCAAATAATAGATATACTATATACTATATGGGTACACACCACAGAAAAATATGAATTTAATTTAACTTTCGCAAGTATTCAGAGCGGATTTAATCCAGCTCATAACCGCTTTACTAACAAAAAAATTAAACTAGAGATAAAAATACTTACAATATTTATAATATGTTTCTCTTTTCACGATGAAAGGCCTTCCACTCAATTACCCCTGAAAGAGAAGCTTAAAAAAAATACGCTAACAGCGCGTAAGAAAATTATTTACATTTACCAAAACAGAAACTTGCGGTCGTTGTACACCAAAATTATAACAAATACATTTTTAATCGGTAAAGTTCAAATTTTCACCCAAAATCAAAATAATCGTGAAGTAACCTTTATACGGGAATGATACACCTATAGTCATACCAATTTACAGTGCGCTAAGATAGCAAATAGCGAGTTTTATCTTAAAGTATGAAATAGCAGTTGAATCGTGACCCTAGTAACTTATATTGAATACAAAAGTCCAAGTATATTTACAATGAGAAGTAGTAAGTAGTGAGTTTTATCATAAAGTCAATTTATATTCAAAATGAAAAGTAACAAATAACAAGTTGATAGCAGTCCTACAATAACGGCTGCATAACGGTGTTAAACATTTATAAGTTTTATCTTAAAGTATGAAATAGCAGTTGAACCGTGACCCTAGTAACTTATATTGAATACAAAAGTCCAAATATATTTACAATGAGAAGTAGCAAGAAGTGAGCTTTATCATAAAGTCAATTTATATTCAAAATGAAAAGTAGCAAATAACAAGTTGATAGCAGTCCTACAATAACGGCTGCATAACGGTGTTAAACATTTATATCTTTATCACGTGAAGAGTCGGCCTCTGAACAGTAGTAGATATGCAAATGGCCGCCAACTGGACCTACATCAACGATGTGGTTTGCATTCCAAAATGAATACTGAAACCCGCAAGAATAATGTTGCCAGTAACGTCACATGAAGCACTAAAATATTTTGCATCTGTGTTGAAAATTAATATACGTTGAGATTTGCATTTACAACTAGTTAGCGTAGGTATGTATATTTATAGTGTGTACTTCTAGTCAATAACTAATCAATTGATGTTTTAGTATCTTCGTATCACTCCAGATGAGTTATAGTATAATGAGTAAGTCATAGATGTATACGAAATAAAACATGAACTAATCTGACCTGTTAATTCCAACAGATTACGCTGGTTACTCCACACCAGTTCCATAAATGGAAAATATCACCACCATCACGCAAATAGTTAAACAGCACGCATGAAGTAGATGTAGTTACATGTTACATGGTCCTATCCGAGAAGTTAGTCTCAAAATATGTGACGATTAATAAGGTTTCCTGTTACTTTTATTTTTCGGTTTCTATTTTACTAAAAAGGAAAAGGTAGGTACGTAAGAAGAGTAATTTTTCCTTCTAACTCTCCAAATCGATAGATAGTCTAATCTAATCGCTAAAAATAAAGTAAGGGTAGGTGATCACGAAGATAAGAGAAGTTTACGAGCTTACCACTATGTTGTAAGACGTGCGATAAATGTAAAACCGAGCCTGTTAGGTTCGAATCTAAAGTTTTATACTTGTAGATTGTATGGGTTCCGTTCCCTAAGAAGGAAGATTTTAAATTAGTACCAAATGAGAAAAACTGTAATTCTTACCCCTTATTGGACACTATTAAATTTTGTTTAATCGCAAAGTTTGCGATTCAATAGAAATAGAAAATTTGGTAGGAATTCCTATTGTTTGGAAATCTTTTACTAGAATCCGAAACCATTTCGTATATTAGAACGTGTAAAAGAAATCCCAAAATTTTCGTAGCGTCCCCAACATGGCGGACAAGAAAGTGAAAATTTTTGTTATCAAAATCGAATTTGTAATCTATTTAATGTATATTCAATAAACGATTTTCCTATTGGTTATTTGATATATTAAACCTCGCCCTCTTACGAGAATTTCGTAAACTAACTTAAAGTATTGGTGTTTACAACCATTGCATACTACAGAGTTTGGCTACACGCCGACAGATGTCATACCTATTTTCTTTTGGCAAAAAATTATTAAGATTAACAGGACTTTAGTTAAATTACACAACTGAAGACATGTAAACTACTGCAGTATTTTCCAACACTGAATGTAGGAATTGTACGTTTAGTACATATCGAGAAGAAGTTAAAATAGATAATTTTATAGCAATTAACAGAATTATGCGCAAATGAATTTTTGTACGTTACAACGGCCTTCAGCCACATGTTTAAAACTCATGCTTAAGATTTCCCTTTGTGCTTATTTGAATTTATGTTTTACACTTATAAAGCTATTGACAAACTCAGCCTTTCTGAACCTGTATGTATTGTTTGCTTTGTCTGTACTGCTAATTGCAAGTAAATCTAATTTCTTTGCGCTTACAAAAAAAGAAAAACAATGGAAGTTTTAGGTTATAGTTTGGGTTTTAAAGTGCGTTTTGGTTTGATTTAAAACTGAAATACCAGTTTTAAGAAGAGCTCTTCTTAAGGCTTCGGTTTAAAGTTATTTGTTTAACTTTGTACATATGTTTTGTTGTTTGATTTTTAGGGTCAACATCGGATGTCGATCAGTGCACATGTATATTTTGATTTTACGTATTATAAAGTTTGTTCATTATTTTGTTTAAATTATAGGTTTAACACTTTCCAGAAAGGTAAGTGGGTTACTACTAGACCATTTGGGTCAGATTTTATTTTAGTTCGTTTAATTCCTATCAAATTTTGGGTCACATATCGGATAGCGATCCTAACTTACGAGAACGATTGTGTGCATTGCTCAGATTATTGTTGCTTAGATTATCACATTTTATGTAAACATTAGCTGGTTATCTACCTTGTAAATTATATTTTTTTTGTTAAAATACGAATATTAAAAATTTATATTAAACAAGTTGGTGTTAAACGATCGTCAGTTGTTTCTTTATTCTTGTGACCTAGGATCAAAATTCTTCGCCAGACCTTTTACCTGGTTGAACTTAGTCCAGCGTTTATTTTAATTGTAACGTCTCTCTCCTTGTGCGGTAGCCCTTTCCTTGATCCAGAGGCGATACAAAAGTTTTAATCTTTCTGTGTACTTTCCTACGCCAAACCGCCCACGCATCCAAGTGCCCAACTGGCTGACTGAGCTTCCGATTAATTTCTTAATTCGTGTTACCGCACACATTCTCCTTTTATACCGCAATTCTTTTGTGCACGTAACAAATAAAAAATCAAAGCAATGTCTTTCATTTTCCTGTAAACAGTAAAGAATATTGTAGATGTTTAAATATTTGAAATTATTAAACATACTGCTCCAATTATTATTATGTATTATTCAGGACAGATATTAATTTCGCAAATCATTTTGCAATTTGGTTAATTACCAACATCAACATAGCTAAAAGTAAATGAAACACGCACTTACAAAACAGGTTTTATAAAATTAAAGATCTTAGTCTGATTTTCTTAAATTTTACGTGTATTTTCCTATCTCTCATCTTGAAAGCCTGAACTCTGTATATCTCTACGACTCGACGTCTATAGACGTTAATCATATTAATCCCGTTACTTTGTTGTAGTCATTTCTAAAACCAAAATTTCATTCTTATAAAGCTAAAAATGAATTCTTACCATAACTTAGTTTAAATTAATATAAGGAATAAGTTTATCAAGATCGGTCCATAACGATATCTTAACGTCTTATAATTTATAACTTTTCGCACACTTTTGAACTGCATAAATTTATAATTTCGGATAATAGATTCTCATTAAAATGTTCAATGTATTTTTCTATTCAACTGCTAAATTATATATTTACTTAATTATTATTTATACGAATTTATTTAATTACAATTTCCTTATCATTCACGCTTTTAAAGTGTACTAATAATGTTTTAATTTAATCTTTTTTACCGTTCCATATTGCATTTCGTTACAACCGGTCCTATCAGTAATTACTTTACGTTTTCTTCAAAAAAGTAGTTATTACTCCATTTTATACACATGTTTGCTTTTTAAGACTAGTTGTCTTTAGTCACCATGTTTTTTTGTTGTTTATAGTGTCAGTGGGAGTGTAATACGTTTTAGTGATTCATCGCAGAACAGATTTGTCAGTGGAGGAAGCAGTAAAAGCATCAAATTTGCTGAATGACAGTAAGAAACCATTCCAGCATAAGTCGCATGACTAGACGATTTAACGAGACAGGTTTTTACTTACGGGGCGTTTACTTAGACAATGCGTTCTAAGGAACAGGAGAACGACTACTACCATCCTAAAAAACGAACTCGCAGCTGCTCGTAATCTTCATGTATCTTCCTCACGCTCAGTAGGCGCTCAAATCAAGCTGGATTGGTCAGCACAAAACCGAAGAAGAAACTCCTGCTCACCAGAGAGTACAAAATGCCAAGATGGATTTATTCTCTGACGAAACGAGGATTAGCCTTAAGTCTCCTGAGAGTTGACCCCTATACGTGTTAAACCAATTGAATGCGAATTATTATCTTGAACTCATCGTTGTTGCTAATGTAATGCCATTTGCCCCTTTTGCAGAGCCTAATTTCTTGTTTATGCAGGATAATGTTCTTCCTCATGTGGCAAGGCAAGTTATTCTGTTACGTGACTAACAGGGGAGCTGGAAGAAAAAGGAAGAAGAAAAGGATTCTCTGCTCATTCACAGATAGTAAGCACACCGAAGTAGCTCAAAAATGTCGGTTCGGGCGGGGTGAGAGAAGAAAGGATGTTAAAGTATGCCGGGGCCAAGAGCCGCTCCCTTATGTTGAGAAAACTCCACCGCTGTCCCGACTCTTGGACAGTGGTGCAGAATGGAATGAGCAAGGAGATTGTAGGAAAAGGAAGTACAAGAGGAAATAGAAATAACAACACTGCTGTAGTGCGAAAGAAACAAATGTATATTTTATTTTTAAAAATTAAGACTAAATAGTTGAAGGTGTGGATCTAATTAATCCACAACAAAACAATATATTTAGATACCCCAAATGTACAAAAAAAGGAAATAGTAATTAAATACTGTTCGCAAGCCAGAATAGTTTTTCTCTATTTTACAAAAAAACCAAACTTAAACATTTCCCCTTTTCAAGGGAAGGCCTTCCG
Organism: Vesta saturnalis; assembly: GCA_036346205.1. Lineage (NCBI taxonomy): Eukaryota > Metazoa > Arthropoda > Insecta > Coleoptera > Lampyridae > Vesta > Vesta saturnalis. The sequence goes on along the minus strand of JARFJB010001851.1, from coordinate 8,359,946 downwards.
TTGTATTCCTAAAAGAGAAAAGTATATCGACGCCTGTACAAAGCGTAACTTATTACTAAATAATTAACCAAAACAACTTGCAATGGTTTACACCAAAACGGATAATACAGAAATAAAATTTTATAGTGAGCCACACGAAACTTTTATAGCTCAGCAAGCATTTTTTTCTTAAACAATAATGAACCAAATATATGTGAAAATTTAATATAAAGGCATAAATTTCAAGAGAGAAAAAAAAATTAATTCATGTCTGCACCAAATGTAATGAAAACATTTGTTTATCTAACGGTTCGTTTGGCTACTGTGTAATTACTTGTGCGCATCCCAATTACAGTGATGTCGCACACAACACCAAAAATGGCAGCCACAACAGATACAATTAAATGTTATTATTATAATTACAAACAAAATGAGGGAAGGAAAGTAATGGTAAAAGAACAGATAAGGAAGGTTACGTGATTGTGAAGTGAAGGATTACTTATTGATACAGCAACAAGGGTATAGTGATAACAGGTATTAAATGTAGGTTAAGGTATTATTTTAACTGACTAATTGATTACGTTACTTTTAGCAGATGTACTTTATCATTATTCAATTAACGTTCATGTAACAATAGAGAAAACAAAATAAAAAGGAACGATCTAACCTTTCTATGTGCAGGTAGTAGTTACGTTCAGTCGATGCTCTCGGATCACGAACATAGGCATACGTTGTCACGATCCTGTTTGATTTTAGTTACGATTCAGAAGGTAAACCAAAATAGTACTTGAATGTAGATAATATGGAGATAACAGTTGGAGTTAAATCGTAGAATTCAAAAGTAGAAGGTACTTCGTTGAAGCCAAAAGGAGAAGGTAATTCGTGCAAGCTAAAAGGACTAGTTAATTCGTTGAAGCTAAAAGGAGAAGGTAATTAACATTATGTAAGTAAATAATCTTTATTCGTTACCCCTTAGATGTAACGGGCCAAATGAGAAGCTATCGAAGAACTTTCCTTTGTTTACGAAAGCATCAATAATTCGTGTTTTGATTAAAACGTCTTCAAACGCTAAGAAAGAAAGTCAGTTATTACTAACAAAATCAGAGAAATTCATCTGTAACTTACTCGATCTTGCCGAAGAAAATTTTTCTAAAACCGCATGTAAGCGAGCAACAAAACTTGTAAATAATGATTAGAAAAAGCACCAATTGTTTTATTGCAAAATTATGCTTCTTGAAGGTATATCCGATTAGTTATATCGTATTATATTATAAGGAATTTTTCCAAGAAGGCATAAAAAATTTTCAGCTTGGCAAAATGGACGCCACAGGAAAAGAAAGAAGACGCAATTTTTATGTTAAAGTTGTATTAAACACACTACATTGTTATCACCGATGTTATTTAAATAAAACCAGAAATTCTAAATTGTGATTTCTCCACTAACGTCATCTAGAGAGGACTTCTAAAAGCTCGTAATATAATTCCCCTTAATTACCTATATTTTAGGATACGTCACTAGAGGGAGTAACGATCCAGATTTTAAATGAAATATATAAATGTGAATTTATAGCATTTGAATAACCAAAGGTACGAAAATGTATATTAGACTGATGGTAAAATTACTTGGAAATATGTGGTTCAAGTTATGAACAGAAACAACGTAAGCATTTATAGAAAGAAGGTTTGAGTAAATATGTACAACTTGCACAGAAATTTATAGAAAAGTACCAAAGTAACTTAAGTATCCAAAATACAAATTATTTCGTTACAAAACTCCTCCCCCCAACAAGACTGGAGACCTCGGTCGAGGAGTTATAACGAGGTAGGAGGAATAAAGGTAAAAAGAAGGAAGAGAGAAGTTCGGGTTAAACCCAGGACAAAAAGCCCTAAAATTCATAATTACCCAACCCCATATATTTATACATAGTAAAAACCAAACCCCTGCGAGGAAGTAAGCAACCCTAAGTCATAACCCAGCCCAAAGCAAACAAAGAAGCCCAACCCAAAAACATAAGAGAGAGAGAGAAAGTAAAGGAAGAAAGTTAAATGCGGACAACAAGACGTATATACCACTAGACATAGCTACCAAGCACACACTTCGCACACGCCACGAAAGAGCAACCTGACTCCAAACTCCCACGTGAGTCCCTCGGCATTCGGTCGGTACTTAGGAAAAAAAACGCAAATAAAAGGAAAGCATATCGTGAAGCGATAATACTTTCAAAAAAACAATAAAACCAGGGGAAATAAAAAGGTTTATTACTAAAGTTAAGGAAGCAAAACGGATAAGGATGAGGTGTTTTGGGTAGGTAGATTGTCTTCGTCCCAGTCATTCTACTAAACAAGTAACGCTTGGTATACACGAAACCCAAAGAAGCCTAAAAAATAGCAAAAGAGGAAGAAAGAAAGGAAACCCAACCCCAGGAACAGTTACCCACCCTCAACCGAACTTAAGGGCCGGCGGCCTAAAAACCAAACCCCGAAGAAAACCCATCCCAACCCACTAGAAAAACAGCCCAAAATTTTGACCCCTTGGCCGAAAGAGTGTATTAAGTAGGCCCCTTAAGGACCCCAACCCAACCCTATGCCACCATGAACTAGCACAGATGAAATGACAAAGGTGCTATTCAGGGATAGTAGGAGAGAAAGTGGAAATCGCAAATGGCCCCTTAACTTCTGACATACAGTGGTTTGATCATAGAAGAATCGTTTCAGACATTTCTTTGTATTATCGGTATTACAATGGCTATTGCGCTGCTGAATTACATTCTTTGATACCGTCTGGGGCTACCTTTGCGAGGAATACTCGGTTCGCTCATTAACATCACCAATATGCAGTACAAATCTCAACTTGTCGTACCAAACGGGAGCAACCCACATCCTTTTACACGACTTCTAAACTCTAGAATGATCTACCTAGTTCCTGTTTTCCTCTCTCTTATGATATGAAAAAACTTAAGGTAGCTGTTCATGGGCATCCCTTGGAAATTCAATATTCCTCGATTTATCCTCCTAAGTATTCCTAAGTGCTCTAGCACGATAGACCAGATTTAGCCTGTTCAGGCCCACAATTATTGAAAAAAAATTGAAAGTTGGGTTTTGCAAGCTGTAAGTTAAATCAGTTTGGTATGTTAGAATTGAAATTTGGTTTTTACAAGCTGTAAGTTAAATCGAACCGGTATTTTTGAATTGAAAGTTGGTTTTTGCAAGATTTAAGTTAAATCAATTTGGTAGTTTACAATTGAACGTTAGTTTTTGCAAACTTTAAGTTAAACCAAATCGGCATTTCAGAATTGAAAGTTGATTTTTGCACAAAGCCATCATTGAAAATGGACAAATGCCTGGGGGTCAAATAAACAAGTTGACTTTCATTTCGATATGTTAAAGGTTATTTCTATAAATAAAAATGTAATTAGAATTCATAATTGCTCGTTCACCTTATATAATTCGGAACTACTTATGCAAGTACGTTGTTTTTATGAACTCAATCTAATTACCGGAGTTTTTACGCATAAAATAACGTAACCATCATAATTGTATTTTCAAGGTCTCTTTACCTTGTATATATTTACCTAATTACTGGGTTTTTCCCAAAAAACACATTATAGGTTTTCGAGCAGTGAATAGTGAAGGGTTGTTATTGTGGTTACATAACTGGGAAACCCAGAAAAGAATTACTTTATATTAATGGTTGCAGAAAACCGCTAAGTACTCTACATTGTCCATTTATAAACAAGACAGAAAGTCTACCATAACTAATAGTAAAAGGTTTGGTAATTAATCATGTCTATAGTAAATATTACATTAGTTATTATAATTAAGTTATTCTTTACCTTGGTAATGAAAATGGCTTCTTTCTTAAAGGTGAACTCCTTCACCCTAAAATCTGCTGGAGGTTACCACGGAAATAAGACATAAATGCATAATTTTTTGCACTGATATTAAAATCAATTACTAAAAAAATTGAACCAATCGTACATGGTTGTATTAGTTAATGCCCCGTAATAAAACAGAAAACTGAATATAGGCGCCCTATTAAACATTTTTACGACGATGATATCGAAAACAATGTGGATTAACTGATCATACATTCTTATTTGCAGTGTATTGAGTGCTTCTTATTGTGTACTTTGATTAAAGCTAATTGGATCTGATTTCGAATTTGCCAATCGATCGAACACTTTCCCAGCGTTTGTAATAGTTTAGATTCTTGAAGCAATTATCTCATTTACTGAAAGTAAATTCGTAGCATGTCGTATGCTTCAGAATTTTTGTAACCCATATTGTTAGAATAAATGGAAAATAGATAAAAAAATCAACTATGAAAAGTCTAACAATGAATAACGACAAATACAATTTAACAAAGACAAAATAAACCAAACACTCAACTGTAACGATCACACAAAAATTAAAAATAAAGAAATCACACACCTGTACACTCACGTCTGTATGCGTATGTGTATAGGTGTGCGCATACGCACACGGACATATATGAACATATGCACATACGCATGCACGCGTGTACGCGACCACACAGGCACACACGTAAAAGCACACGCACACGCACAAAAACGCGCGCACACGCACGTACATGCATACGCGCACGCGCATGGATAAACATACACAAGTATGCACTCACGATCACACGATCACATGCACAAGCACACATACGCAGAAGCACAGACGCGTGCAGGCGCGCACGAACCCACACATACCCATACGCAGAAGCGCACACACACACACACACACACACACACACACACACACACACACACACACACATACACACACATACACATACACACACAGGTACACGTACACGCACACATATACTTACACGGGCACCCATGCACAAAAACACGCGTATGTACACCAACACAAATCCGCACACGAAAGGACATACTCAATCACACGCACAGACGGACACACATTCACGTACATACACCCGCACCAGCAGATAATCACACATGCACGCACAGGTGCGCACACGGTTGCATACACTCACATACGAACACACACGCACACATGCAAACTCGCACACGCACCGGCACATTCAGACGCACACGTGTACGCACACGCACACACATTCGCACCTGTACCATCACCCTCTTCTGCGTTTGCACATGCACGCATGCGCATACGTACTCACACACACGCACAAACATACTGTTACAAATCAAACCGCTCCAGGCGTCGTGCAGGCCTACTGAGGTAAGCGGGTTGCCAAGCCAGCTGTACTGGGAATGGACGGGGTTGCTATAAGACCTAAAATGATTCAAATTGACTTTCAAAACACCTTATACTATCCATAAATCAACGAATAACATTCAATACAAGAAAAACTGTCTCAAAGCGCCACCATTAATTTTTCTAAAATAGATAGTCCTAGGCGAGGTGGTTGGTTAATCCTGTGAAAGATATAATTGTAGCTTAGTCAATAAAACCATACAAAACTCAAGTTAAATTACGCTTTCTCTTTAAGTGAGTACGTCAAATTTAGTACAGAACTTAATGCACGTCGATTCAATTTTGAAAATCTTTAAATTCAATTACGCTTAATTATAAACTTATCCAAAGCTTAATAAAATTGTGAAAGCATGTGGGTCGTCGGAAACTTATTGATCGCAGCCTATATGTTCATAAAATCACAGTAATAAAACGTTTTCTGGTTATTTTCTAATTTACCCACGTATACACATAGATTAATATTTATAAGTGTCATAAAAATTCTGAAACAAATAAATATCACCCAATTTAGAAAAATGATGCTGCAGTCTATTAATTTGTAACCACAAAAACAATAATTCGTATTTAAAAATTTTAAAGACGTAACGATCAGTGCCTCGTTCATGAATAATATATTTGTATAAAACATTATTTGAATACTTTCTCTTTAAAAGGTATTTAAACATTCACAAGCATGACAGAATTGTAATAATTCAAATCAGAAATTTTGCTCAATAAATATCTTGCTATCAGTATTATGTACTTAATGAAAACAGAATAAGTAGATTTTCTAATTGATCTGAAATAATTCTCAGATCAATCATTAAGCCAAAATATGAAAGGCTTGATTACCCTTAAGGTGTAAACCTTTATGCAATTTCGCACAAAGAAGCAATGAACTCTTATAATAATGGTTCACTTTTAACCTTTAGACTAAGAAATCACAATTTAAACATATAACAAAAATAAGTGAATTAATGGATTTGTATTACCAATCTTTCAAAAACATTTACAGATATTGCTTGGATTCAACATCCCTAAATTTTATGATCTAAATATATATTAACGGTAAAGTAGATTGATTATCCTTACTGCTTGAAATGAAACTTACAATATGAATAGTTAGATCTCTAAGGATAATCAAACTTCTACCATTCAAAAATCTAAAATTATTATTACATAAATAAGTTTCTCATTGCTTTATCCGATATAATGTGTCCACTTCGTTGATTCTTTGTAATTAATCCTTAATTTGTATTTAAACTTGTCACAATCTTAAATTTCCGAATTCCGTCGCTTAAAACAAAATGGGACAATCAAATTTACATGCCCTTTTCCAAAAACAAATGTTAGTGACAGAATATATTTACTTGCACGTTAAAATTCTTAAATGTTTCTACACAGTCGATTTAGTGCTATTATAATCGCACATATACTTAAATCAATACCATTAATTTCCAATACTGTTTAACCTACTTCACAAGTGTTTAAACACAACTTTATTTTGTTACATAAAGAATAACATTAGGTAGCTTTTTGGTTCACGCGGATCCGTATACACAATACTCCCAACTCGATGTTTGCTGTTTATTTTATTCCTTTCATTTGTAAATGTTTAAATACTTCATCACCAAAATCGGTTTTTGTAGTGAACTAATATGCACTGCGACACACACAAATCAAAACCAGCACAGATCGTGTTTATGATCTTACAAATATATAGCTCTTAGCCCAGCGTCTCTTCTAGCAGTCTCTCCCTCATGTACCTGCGCTTATCCATTTTTCGCCACATCATCAAATTTGTCGCGTTAAAACCACAATAAACCTATTCCCAAGGAGCTTTCCACTGCGCGTCTTTGTCGAATGTAAAGTCTGAAACGAAAATATCGCAGCTGGTACGAGAAAATCGCAGCCATCTTGAAATTCTTTACAAACATCCTCACAATTCTTCGGAAAGACTCTAATTCACATTCTAATTCACTCCATATACTTCCCGGATCTATATTCAGCTTTTTATGAAAGTTTTACGTACGCGCGAGTCTTCCTTCCTCACAATTTATCAAATTCTAACACCATTAGTCCTTGAGCACGCTTCCAATTTTTTTTATTACGGAATGTTACGACGTTTACACAAGCAAAAATATACATTCATGTTCTTGTCTATACTTTAATACAACATCAACACATCATGAATCCACTCATTCACGCTTACAACAACTTTAACACCGCACAGTGGCAAATTACGGTACCATTTCACCATTGCTTGGGTTTTGTGGGATTGATGGGGACTCTACCGGTTGGCCCAGTTGGAAAAGTTCCGGAAGGTTTTGGATATGAGATGGGAGGTCGTGCCGCTGTTCCGATGCACCTCCCAAAAGGCAGTGTCAACCGTAAACTGCGCTACTACTCCGGGTTGTGTTACTTCAGGAATATCGGAAGGAAAGGTAGTGTGAAGGATCGGGGCTAAAGCAAAACCTTGCGGTACATCTGCTGTGGGTTGAAGCGGATTTCAGAAGGTGCTGTCTACTTTGACTCGGACTGACCGATTAACCAGGTACGAGAGTAGAAGTTTTTTGGGAAGGGATCGGGTGTGTTAAGGGTGTGGATTTTGTGGGGGAGAGCGGCATTCCAGACCCTGTCAAATTTTTGCTTAATGTCCAGAAACACAGCCACGTTTCATTGCTTGTGATTGACAGCTCTGATGGTCTCTGTAAGCAGCTTCAACAAGGGATAATGACACGTTCGGTTAGGACGGAATCCGAATTGCCTGTTAGGAAGTAGTTCCTAAGGAGAGAATGGGCTGTTTGAGCTTTCCAACCTTTTTCAGCCACAATCATGGATTCCCAGCATACACACATACACTACGTATATATGCACGGTGCGATTAAGAATGGGTGTGGCCAGGATAGGATAGAAAGTAACGGAGTTAGGGCTCAGGGGGAAAATACTACCCCAGAATTCGCCTAAGTAGCCGCACATGGTGTGCATTTACGCAGTGAAAATTCCGTTACAAGTATATGAGGAAAAACCACTGAAAAAACCTCATACAAGGTAGATGGTAACGGGAATCGAACCCATCACCTCCCGAATGCTAAGCGGGTCCTACCACCACTACTATACCTGCTCGGTAGCGCGGCTCGCCCGTTTTATTGAAATCTGCGGAAGGCGGAGACGGCTTCAGGTGGTGATGCTAATTCAGAGATTGGTTGTTAGACCAATATTGACGTAGCAAAATTCTTAATAATGTCTGACCAACGTTGGAGGGAATAAACATTGATTATTTGGGATTTTTGCAATAACTAAAATTTCTTAATTGAAAAATAATTAAAAATTAAAAGGATTTAAAGGATTCTGGTTATTTACAATAGTTTCACCTCTACACCGTAAAAACAGATCGCCACATTATGTATTGGACGACATTCAGTATTTTTAGCCTGTTAGTGACTATTCAGTGTTCAAATTGAACACCCAGTGCGTTGCCTTAGTTCACAGAGAACAAAAAAGATTTCATATTGTTTTTTCTTTAATTTGGTTATAATTCAAAAAGGGTGATTTTTTAACCCTCGGATGCCCGCGCTCAATTTCCAAACACGAGTACCCGCGTGGTGTCTCTGAGACTTGATTTAATTAAACTCATAAGAATGGAATTAAAATATATGCTAAAGGTTTTATTTAAATAATTTACGTACTACTACACTTTAATGTTTTACTTTCACACAAACATTCTTTCTTAGCTACAGTAAAATAAAATATGTCTTATGTTAGTATAAAATAAGTAATAAAGAAAACATAATTCACATTTTTAAACATATAAACAAAACAAATTAAATTCTTAAACTACACAGATAACTTCTTAGAAAAATAGAACAATACAATATAATAAAAATCAAAAAATAAATCCTCATATGCGACAATATTTATTTCATTTGAAATTAGGTACATGACTGACATATATATTCTGCATGCTCGAGACATATAAAATTATTGCATTGCTTGCACTTGTATTTGGTCATGCGATTTTTTTTTCTACTACACATATAACATCTCTTTCTTATTGCCTGTACATAATTTTTTCCAGTTTCTACAGAAGTGCTTGGTTTATTCACATCAAGAGGTGATACTTCTCTAATGCGTTTCTTGAGATTTCTGGATAGAGTTAAAATTTCTGACCTTCTTTTTATATGATCTCTCGTCATCTCTACGTCTAACGATTTCAAAAAGTATCTTCTTTTTTCTAAATCATCATTTATGTTTCCTTTGTAAATTACATGCTGCCATATTCAGTATAGTATAAAATATAACCATTGGCCATCGATTTGTATTTCGTGGCACTGAATAAGTAGCACATAATTTATCTACAATGTCAACACCTGATTTTGTTGAATTGTAAAATGTTATTATTTCTGGTTTTTGCGCTATGCCAGTTTCCTTGTCTATCGTTGAATCAATACATTGAAGAATAGAGCACAACGTTTTTGCCCTTTTTGGGAATATATGACACCAAAGTTAAATTTTTCTGAAATGCAAAACGACTCGAATACTGATCCCTATTTTGAACTGTCACAAAACTAGTTGGAAGTTCCCTTTTGTTTTTTCTTATTGTTCCTACATAAGTCAGTCTATCATTTTGACCAAGGCGTGCGAAGAATTACTTAGTTTAAACGGGCTATCAGGTTGATGTCCTACATAGATTTCCATATTCAGACTGTACCATGAACGCTTTTATTTGAATCAAATCTGTTGGTTTACAGTCTCTTTCCCTATTGAATTGATCTCTCTTGTACAATATATGATTATTTGTATTTTCTACAATAACTACAATCAACTCGTCAGGCACTAATGACTCCCAACATTGCAGAGCTATGGCACTCTTAGCTACTTGTTTTACGCCTGGCAAATGGCTAATAATATTGTGAGAGCTAGTCGTTACCGCTTGTCTAGGACGATCTAGCTACTACTTGGTAATTCCATCTTTGCCAAATGCTACATTGGTATCTGAATTTCCAGTTCCAATTTCTTCATTTTCTTTATTACTATCATCACTTTTGTGCTCTGAATCGGAATGATGATCATGTTCTTCTAATTGTTCTGTATCAGATATGCTACTACAGTCATCATTAGCATCTGATAAATCTGAATCGGAACAAAACCCTAGCCGTCGCAGCCGTCTTTGGGTTTGTTCAGGTAATAAATTCTATTTCTATCCAGCTAAAATAGTAAAACAACTGTCAAGCAAATTATTGAATTAATATTTCTATCACTTTTCTTACCTTTCAAAAAATAATAAAAAAATAAATTGAAACACGAGTACCCGTGTGGCGTCTGAAAAACGTCAACCTAATAATAAGCTTGATAAACGAACCTCCCTTAAAGAGATTTCAATTCAGACTGAATGTATCAAAGCAATCGTCGTATTAGGAAGGTACACGGAAGGGGAAGTCAGCATCTCACTATTTTAAAAAGTTCTAACCATTGTTTATCAGAGTGGCGTCTGTCAGGGGCCACGTGGGAATGAGAGGGTTAAGGAGATGCATGTTGGGCCAATCAGTATATTCAAATCTACAATGCAGTACTGTTTTACGTGCTTGCAAGAGGTTTGTTAAAGCTTGTGATATGAATTTCTTTGGCTATAACCAGGACTGTAGATTGTCAATGTCATAGTGTTGTACTAATAGGTCTTCCAAGTTTTATTTTTTTACTTAACCTTGCACGCTTATTTTTAGTATATTATTTTCTTATTTCCAAAATTAATTAAGATTTCCTCTTCCTCGAGCTGCTCATATAATTTAGAGGTCCTGTATTAAACGATTATTTTGTATAAAAATAGAAAAACTCAATTCAATTATTATCAGTTTCTTTTTTGCTTCATGGTAACTGTGGATACAACTTAAAATGTAACATAGATGAATCAGTTTTTATCAATATGATATTTTGTCTAATACCAATATATTATATAAACATATATATGAAAATGCGTAGTGTTGAAATTGCAGTCTTAATAAGGAACTATCGTTTAAAATTAAATTTAATGATGATAATCAAACGTATAATAAATTAAATATAAACGTACAGGGTCCGCCGGTGAAGCAGGAAATTTTGAAGTGCCCAATTTTTTCAGAAAATGTTTATTTTCAAAAAATTTTCTACAAGTTTGACTAGAGGAAAGTATGACATTTTACGTCTAGAAAATAATTCCGCTCAGGTGAGAGCCATTTTTTGTGTAAACACTCTTCTAATCTAGATTGAAAATTTTCCATTACTCGGCGGAGCAGGATAGGTTCAATTCGCTCAATTTCTTATGTAATGTTTATTGCTAATTCCGGTAAGGTTTGTGGTATATTACTATCCACCCTGCTCTTCTGAAAACCCCAAAGGAAAAAATCACATGATGAAAGATTAGGGGATCTTGCGGGCCACGAAATGTTACAATGTTTGGAAATGAGGCGGCCCGGAAAAAGTTCCCTTAAAGCAGTCATAGACACGAGAGCAGTATGACTTGTAGTCCCGTCCTGCTGAAAGTAATTGATGTGCGAAAACCTAGGTAACTCTTCCATCACAAACGTTCTCATTATGTGTGTGTAGCCGTTTTCTTCTATCGTCTTGGAAAAAATATGGCCCAATAATACTAGATGATGAAATTGCACACTGCACTGTAAGTTTTGGGCTATGTAATGGCTTTTTGTGTATCTCTCCTGGGTTTTCGTCATTCCAATGGCGACTATTCTGCTTGTTTACATATTCGTTTAAATTGAAATGTGCTTCATCTCACATAAACATGTGGTAAATAAAGTTTTCATCATCATGTACACGTCGCAATATTTATTCCCTGAAAATCTTGCGAGCAAGCATATCACCATCTTTCAACTCTTGGACGGCTTGAATTTAGTAAGGATGGAAAGATAAGTCTTTCTGTAAAATTCGTCGAACGATGTGTCGCTAATGTTTAGTGCAGAAGTATGTTTCACTGCAGAACACAGTGTACTACGTGTTAATGCTACTCGGACTCTATCAATGTTTTCCTGCGTTCTTACAGACCTTATTGCCTCTTTATGCTTCAAGTTTAATGTGGAGCCAGTTTGTTCAAACTTTCGTACCCACCGTATAATTGCATGAGCGGACGGCACACTTCCATGTCGTGGAACATTGAAACTATTACGAAACAATCGTTTTACCGATATATAAAAATTTATGGGGTATAGAGTAATGGACCACAAACCTTACCGGAACTAGCATCGAACGTC